>CM076727.1:17653184-17884785 GCA_038501795.1 Pseudopleuronectes americanus
ATGATGTGAGAAACGATCCGCGCTTTGCACTCTAAAAGTGGCACGACAGAAACGGCAAACGCTCAGCGGTCCAATGCGTCTCCGTGCGTATCGAAACAATCTTTACGCACAGGGAGGACACTGCTCGAGCTTCACCGCGCAGCACAGACGCGTTTTTAGTTCGTTCTGTTAAACACTCGTGTCTGTGATGGTCAAGGCGTCAGTACTTAAATTCACTGTTCTGTTACAGGTGGGTATTTATAGGGAACTTGTCTCAGCCAATTCGATCTAAGAACGTGGACTAGTCTTAACCAAATTGTTAATAAATGACAAATTAAAACAAATTTTACGGTGGAAATCCCTTTTATGCATTGTCAAAGAGACTGGCTGACATCCGGGTTCAATATAAGTAGTAATAATCTACTCAATCTCATTGAGACTGTTGGTTTTATCATAGAAAAGAGACTGAAGACTTTGCTAAACCCTTTTTTATTACTCCGCAAGGGCCACATTCTGCTCTGAGATACAGTGTGTGTGTGTGTGTCTGTGTGTGTGTGCGTGTGTGTGTGTGTGTGTGTGTGTGTGTGTGTGTGTGTGTAAAGGTGCAAAAGAAGGCGACTGAAAAAGTGCATGTGTGTGGAGGAGCTGTTTTTTTCCTGTATTGATTTAAGGCTTATTCTGGAGGTGAGCCGTGGGGCTTTTTGCAGATCTCATGACTTGGATTGAGTGGCCCGTCTGCCAAATGTTGTTTTGGAGAAACGCAGCGTGGAGTGAGAGAGAGAGAGAGAGAGAGAGAGAGAGAGAGAGAGAGAGAGAGAGAGAGAGAGAGAGAGAGAGAGAGAGAGAGAGAGAGAGAGAAGGAGGGCACATATATGCATATACACTCTCTGCATCACATTTCACCTTGAATGTGAGAAGACATGAACCATGGAGCAGATTGGTCTGTGTGGATATTTCCATGTCAACCAGAGACCTGGAAGTCAGAGGAGGCCTGTGTGAATAAAACCCACCAGAGCCAGATACCACCTCTGAATGTGGAGGTTCTGTATATATACAATGTAGAGCCACTCCTGAGCCTGGTAGCTGGTGATCTGATCAACAGTGTGAAGTGACCCATGAGAACAGTCGGTGTCAGAGCTTACAGAGGTTCTTACTTCAATGTGAAATTCACATTGGAAACTGGTTTTCGTGGTGAAATGACAAAGTGTTTAAATGTGGTTTCTGTTCCGTCTCCATTAGTCACCGTTGTTTCTCGAGCACAATCTTAATTTAACCTCGAAAAAGTAGTTCTTCTTCTGATCATGACATCACCAGTTCCATAAAATAATCTAGTAAAGTTAGTAAGGTTAGACAACCTGTTTGCTATGTTTTGTTTTTTACTTGACAAAAACAAAAAGATTATCCTTAACTTTAAGGCCTCGATCAAGCTCTCCTCGACATCTCTCCCTGGTACACTGAGATCTACTGGAACACACACACACACACACACATGCATACACACACATGCTCAGCAGCAGGCTACACACAGGATTGAAGCTTCCTCAGCAGTAAACTTTTAGCAGATGCCTCCGCTCGGGTTGTCTCCGGAGAGACGAGCAAGGAAAGCATCGTCAGACTTAGGAGGTGTATATATATATAGCTAGAGACAGGAGGGAGGGATGGAAGCACAGTGGGGATGAAGTGGAGGGGACAGGCGGAGGGAGAGCTGCAAAGAAGAAGAAGAAGAAGAAGAAGTGAAGCAAGCGGAAGAGCGATTTTTCAGCCTCGCTGTTTGATCCTGTTTCTTCATTCTGTTTGATCACAGCTGTGCCTGGAAGGGAGATAAACGGACGTAATTGGCCACTCAAGAGCAGCTGTCTGCCTCCATAGTGTCTCCTCTGAAATATGCAGCTTGATGAAACCAGGCTCGCTGCGATGCTCGCTGGAGTGGGAAGCCGGCAGTGGGATAAATTGCCCCACAGGTATACACCAAGGGCTGCTTCGTGAGACTGGGTTTTTTTTATTTCATGGCTCCCACCAGCCTGGTTTAGAAAGTCTGAAAGCGAAGGGAGGGAATTTCTTTCCCTGTATTTTGGGTTGAGAAAGTCACCCCCCACTCGTGCTACAGGTTTTTCTAGCCTCCAGCTTTTTATAGTTACTGGGATGCACCGTGGGGGGCCACATAATAATTAAATGTTGCATTGGCCCAGGTAATGATGGCATCAATAAAGCAAACCATCCATGTCCTTTGTTCACAGAAATACGAATATTACACACACCCAGCTTCAGCTCACGACATAATAAACCGACTCTGACACAATTGCACAACGTAATCACTTTGTGTCGGGGAAAGAAAAATCAATTATTAGCGAGCGTGAAATATTACAGACATTAAATCCTATAAAACAAGCATTTAGCTGCGTTTCTTTCTGTCACTGTAATTCGGTGTTTCCATGTGTAATGACTCAGTGCATATGGAAAAAGAGAAACAGGGTAAAAAATACAGCAGTGCATTATGGGAAGTCAAATAAACTGTAAAAAAGAGTGAGTGAGTGAATGTTCAATATTAGCATCAGAGCATATGAGCTGCCTATAAAAAGAAAGGACAATTAGTGAGTCTGGAATCAGCTCAGTCTTGTATGTTTTTCTCTGCATTTCCCCATCATTTCATTCTAATTGTTTCAACTCCCATTTGCCCTCCTCTCTTTCTTCTGCGTTCGGATAATGACGGCAGAAAATTTATAATCTAAAGTCTGTTTGTGAGTCTTCCAACGCGACCTGTGAACTCCCGGCCCGGCAGCCGGAGCACCTCGAGAAACAACAAAGCAATAAACAGAGGCGGAGGGGTCGAGAGGAGAAGAAACAATAAAAGATGGAGGGAGTAAAGAATCTTAAATGAGTTTTGGAGCCCAGAAGAAAGAAAGAAGGAGAGGAATGAAACAGAGAGAGCAGGAGAGAGAGGTGGAGTAAGAGGAGAGCAGCAGAGTGTGAATGAGCAGTGGAGTGGAGCCACCTGCAGTAGAGCAACCCAGACGTGTTCCTCTGCTCTATCAGGCTCTGGAGGTCTTCTGGCTCAAATGTCGTTTTATTATCAACACACACACACACACACTGGTGTTATACGTCGACATTTTGGAAACATGGATGCCAGCAGTTCTCCATAAAAAAATATAAACTCCATTTCAATTTAAAACCGTCCTGATTAGACTGAGATGTGTGTGCATGAGACAGCCGAGCGAGTGAGAGTCTGACAGGTGACACCGAAGACTTTCTACAGAACTGATTTCTTTTTAATCATCTCGCAGGCACCAGGTGTTTTCCAGCAGGTTTCTCACGATTGAGGCTCGTTTAGTTTTTTTTTCATCTCGTGATTCAGCCGGCTGACATCTTCTTCTCTTCACCTTTTTCCTTTTCTTAAAAAGCACAACTGAATAGAGGGATAATCCAGGAAAATCCAGATTTAATTAGCTATACAACCTAAAAAACCAACAGAATAAATAAATAAATAAATTTGTGCATCAAACGAGAGGACATTGTTTGTTTTTTCAATTATAACAGTAATGGTGTCCTAACAGCAGGGCCGGTCCACTGATATCAACAACCTATTAGACAATTACCCCCCCCCTCTCTCTCTCTCTTTCTCTCTCTTTATGTCTCTTTCTCATCTGGTAAAAGCGAAAGGGACAATTAGTGGGTCCAGCAGGATGTTCTAATTACAGTTATCATGTCATTAGTAAACTGCTAGTATTCTAGTGTCTTCACTGGCCATTGGTAATGACTGGAGTAATTAGGGAGGATGGGGAGATGCGAGGTGGTGTGTGTGTGTGTGTGTGTGTGTGTGTGTGTGTGCGAAAGAGAGAGCAAGCAGAACAAACGTCCTCAGAGGAAAGGGGAGATCGTGGAAATCCTTCGAATGAGACTATTTGCCTGTCCACACTTCTCTTAAAACCTGTGTGTGTGTGTGTGTGTGTGTGTGTGTGTGCGTGTATGTGTATGTGTGTGTGTGTGTGTGTGTGTGTGTACAAGCTAAGCCTTCTGTGTCCTCTGTAGTCCCTCCAGAGCAGTGCCGTGCGAGGCCACACGTTTGTTTTCCCTTTTCTCTCTCTCTCTCTCTCTCTCTCTCCCTTCACGCCGAATCACCCTGTTGTTCCTCTCTTTTCATGGCGCCTCACCTCTCCTTTATTGCAGCACTCTGTCTCTTTCTCCACACCTCCCCGTGTCAGTGTTTTCCCTCGCTCCGATTAAGAAACCTCGCTCACCTTCTTCTTGGTCTCACTTTCGCGGCGGTGGGAAATCTCCTTTACTGTTTCACTCCCTTGTTGTTGTTGTTGTTGTTGTTTTTTCTCGCCCTCGACTCAGTCAGTCTATGTTTCCCTTAATCCTGGCTTTCTCAGGCTGGAAGAGAATAAAGCTCAATTGTGGAAGTCTAGACACAAAGAAGAATAACGTACTCTGTGTCTTTTGAACCTTTATTTCTGTAGAATTGATTGTAACAGTTTCAGAAGATGACCAACACCCTTATCTGTGTTGTTCCAGAGAGAATGGACACAGATATAGATATTTTTTTATGTTTTATTTTTGAAGACTTGTTGAATATGACAGAGAAACAAACTTGACTTCGAGGCTGTTGGATGAGTGGAAATAGTTTTAATGTACTTTGTAAAGAAGGTGTTTACGGGATTGATATAAATGAGTGTGTTAATTTGAATCAGATCCAGAATATAACTCTGGAATTAAAAAGTGGTTTCCTAAGGGGACCTGCTGGTGATACAGAAAGTGCTTTTCTACTTTAACCTGAGACTCTTTCTCTCCAGTCATTTCCGAACATCATTCTTTACCTCCTCTCCTTTACACTCTGTTGCTCGTCCTCTCTCACACACACACAGACACACACACGTTCTGCTTCAGTTATCTTCTCAGTTTATCCGCTGCCGCTCTCTCTGTCAAGGATCTTTCCTTTCTCTCTCCACCTTCCTGTACTCCGTCCCATTATCTCTCACTCCTTTCTAAATCTCCGTAGGTCACCTGAGGTCTCTGCTCTCGAGCGGAGCAGCAGCTTGTTCTCTTGTCAGTTCTTTTTGTGTATCACACACTCATCCTTTATTTTTTGAGTCCTCATCTCTCTGCTCTCCAGTTTCCCATCATTCTTTGTGTTTCTCAGAGCCTTTGTAGTCCTCCGCCATCCCTCTTTTCTCTATTTTAACACACACTCCAACAAACACACACTATTCTCTCTGTAATTTTCCACTGTGGCTTAATGCAGGTCACCTGGAGAAAAGCACAACCCCACCTGTTTGTGTGTGTGCGTGTCTGTGTGTGTGTGTGTGTGTGTCTGAGTTGTATTTTTTGTCCAGTGAGCTGTTCTGAGCTGCTGACTTTCTCTTTTCAGATGATGAGAGACAGATGTTCTGGCGTTGCTCTCTCCCCTTTCGCCCTGCTCTGCCTCCTTCTCCTTTTCTTTCTCTCTCTCCCTCATTCTGTCCATTCCTGAGGTTTGTCGGGTCTCTGCGACTAAAGCGCTCCTTGGTTCTGATCCAAAGAAGACATCTCGGGCTGTTATTTTCAGTGTTTCTCGGAGTCATACAAAAGCTTTTTAAACTCTAAATGTGTGTGTATTTCCTCGGTTTAAGGTGACGGTGCCTGAAGCTTATTGTGAGTGCTTCGAGATGCCGGAGCCAAAAAACCCATCTTCCTGAAAACCAACAGCAAATTGTAAAAATTGCCAAGAAATCAATGGAAGAATTAGCATTTATTTCCCCCTCGGGCTTTGATGCAGATGTTCAGAGTCTATTGATTGGATTGTTGGATTCGGGGACCTGTTTCCTACGAGGTCAAAACGATGTGACTCACTCTACTGGTTTGAGTATTGGGACCAGTGTTGGTGGATAATGAGCTCGCTGGTTAGCTGGTCAGCTTCCTCACTCTCATGCACGAAAACTAAAAAACACCAATGCTCTTCTTGCTGGCTCACGCCGATTGAAATGAGCAAGGGTTATACAAAGTTCCCCCGGATGAGGGAATCGATCGGGATTTCTGAAAGTGTCTCTTTAGAGTCAAGTCAGACTCGGAGGAGAAATGAATATGTACGAGAGCTTAGAAACAAGGTCAGAGAATTTGCATCTGGGTCTAACAAACAAGGATAGGTCAATTTTGCAAAGCAGCTCCATGCGGAAGTGTGTAAACGCTTGTGACTTTGTGCGATTGTTTTGTGTGCCCCCTCTGCTGTGCATGCATTTCCGTACGGGTGGATCTGTGTGTGTCTGTGTTGAGGTATGTGCATGTGGGGGGAAAAAGTTGCTGAATAGGTGTTATCAGGAGGCAACAGTGAACGTGGTGGAGAGCCATAAATAATGCAACGACCTGTCTCATATCCCTGCTTGACTGCTTAGCATCGTTTACTGCTGCTTATCCTGGGTGTGTGTCTCTACGTGGGCGTGTGTGTGTCTGTGTGTGTGTGTGTGTGGTCTGAACCCATTGATGCCTCAGCCAGAGGGGGATAAGCGCTGTTCAGCGGTTTGTGTTTGTGCATTTTGTTGTGAATATGTGGTCTAAATACAACCTCTCCCTGAAGATCACACACGCTGATGTGGTTGAGAGAGAAGCTGCGTTGTGTGAAGTCCGGGGTCAAGAGGAGGGAAGGGTTGTCGTCACTGAGCGACACACAAACACAGACGGAGTAAAGACAATTGTGGTGTTTTAGATGTGTTGCTTTTTTTGTTTCATCTCGTAAAAGTACCAGCTCACTGCAGATTTAAACACAGTCTGTGGTGGAGTGAAGCAAGAACCTCAGAATCATATTATTGTATGTATACATCTATAAGTGTGCATGTGTGCAAACAGTGTCACATTCACTTAAAATTAAAAATATGTGTGTGACAACCTTTGCCTTGTATGGATGGGATCAATTAATTACTTTGTGTGTGTGTGTGTGTGTGTGATGAGTCCAGAGATTAATGAACCCTTGAAGTAGAATAGACATAATACTTCACACACACACACACACAGCATCTGCCTCTCTGTCACACCGACCATGATCATTTGTCGCTCGGAGGTCCTGTCGTCATCGGCTACATGCCAGAGGTGAGAGGAGAGGAGGAGGAGGAGGAGAAGAAGATGAGGGGGAGACTGAAAAAAGGAGAAAAGGGGAAGAAAAGAGGAGAGTGATACCTACACAAACCTTCTCAAGTAAATCTTATCCAGCCACTGTGTATCTGCCAGTTGGCTGTTGGAGTCAGATATAGGCAGAAGTAAAGTAAAGAGTGACGTAGATAAAGAAGAAGCACACTCCACAGCCTTTACCAGAGTCTTGTGCACGGACTGAATCTTATAAAATCACGTTTTGGCTCTTATAGTTCTAATCCCACCCCGATAACAACCAAGCTGCAGAGCATTACGTTATTATTTAGTTAGATTTATCGAACGATCTTTAGTTTTTCCCCCTTTGCGCTGCCTCTCTGCATATCCCAGATTTCTCCGTCGGTTGGATACAGTTTGCAAAGCGCTGAGCTAAAAGTGGTGTTTGGCTGATGCTGCTGTGAGATTCCAGAGTGGTTAAGCACTAATCCAGGTGGTGCTGAGATGAAATGCGTCTGGCCGGGTTACATAGGCCCTGTAACTCTATTCCTGTATGACTGAATGTCACCAAGGAGATTGGAAACAGATAGGAGCAGATAGACAGGACTAGTTGGCTCACAGCATGGGGGGGGTGGAGACAGACGGAGATAGAGAGATAGAGAGAGAGAGAAGGATAGAGAGATATAGAAGGGTTATCACTAGTTGCTTGCAGACAGGGTGAGGTAGATAACAGGTAAAGCTGTCCCAGTGTGTGACTGACCCACACTTTGCGTGCATGTGTACAGTAGCTGCAGCCATGACACAACAAAATGTGATCGTCAGCGTTTCCTTGTGTATTTGTTTGTTTGAATTTATTGCGATCACTGCGTCTGGTAAAGTGTTTATGCCGTGTGCGTGCGTGAGTGTGTGTTTGTGTGTTAATGTTGAATGTGTACAGCTACTCCTTTAGGAGGATAGGTTTACAGTAGCCGCTCTATTAATAACATTCAAACATGTTGTATTCTGCTGAGTAGTTTGACTTGGCTATGTCACCCCACTCAGCACAGTGGCAATAAATAATAAATACGGTGGTGTTTTTTTTTATCAGGTCGGTGTTTGTAGAGATGCACCGAGTCTGAACTGACACAGGAAGGATTGTTTGAATGCAGAACGTTGGACAAATGAAACAAAACGCTGTGAATTGAGTGAGAGAAACAGGACGACAACAGGCAGGAGAGGTCACTGAAAGGTTTAAAGAGATGAATCACGGCCTTCCCAGTCACCACAACTCAAACCAGTTGAACGTCAAAGGGAGATTTGGGCAAAGACCAGTTGGACAGCTCTTTCCCTCCACCACCACCGTTTGGTTTTGATCTCTCCAGTAGATTTCAGAGAATTGTAGAATCGAGACCGAGGTGAACTGAAACTGTTTTGGCAGCTCACTGAGATATCTTCTTAGCTTCTCATGTGTTTTATCCTCTTTCTTTGGTTTCCCAGCGAGCAGTAGACAAACATGCTGCTTTTATTAGAGTGACCATCATGTCAGCCTCCGTGACTCCATATAAAGATGGACGACATGACTGCTTCTTAAAAGTGAAGCCAAAGTGTCTCTTGATCGCCCCCTGATGGCTGAAATATAAGTCATGATTAACCTCTTGGTGGTGGATGGGACTTTGACATGCCATTTGTCATTTTGGGTAGTTCTTATCAGGCTGATGTTTGTTCAAGTGCTCTTTTGGAAAGTTTGGTTTCAATAAGTGATTTGATGTTATATAAACAGGGTGAAATGTCATGATTGACAGCTGAGATTGACCCGTGATTGGTCAAACAGGAGACACTGGTCCCAGAGGTTCCTCCCCCCACGACTGTGCACACTGCCTGCTGTCGTATCTTGGATAAACACTCTAGAGCCCAAATGTACTCACTGTACCATGCAGACATATCCCCCTGGATATTGTAGTTCTTTCAAAAGTAACAAACATTTAAAAATAAGTCATTTGTCTGCACATGTTGAAAAACCAGGCATTATATCTTCCGATGTGTTATTTTGTGGATGTTAAACGAGCAAAGTGAGAACCAGTCTCCTCCAGCAGATAGAGGCTGAACTGGTGCCTTTATGTTAGAAGTGCTTGGCCTCAACAAAGACGGGTGTCATCATATACCCACCAGTGTGGTTTAGGTTAAGGTTTTTTTTTCTCCAGGATCTTAAACAATGACAGAAGTTCAGCTCATGAAATCGACTGGATAGTCAATCAAACCGAGCAGACACCGTGGTGCACAATGGACGCCATAGATGTAATACAGTGGGGTTGTGTGTGTTGTGTCGGGGTTGTCACACATACATGTGAGTTCCCCCCGTCCATGTGGGGCTACATCTGCAGCCCTGAATGAGTGGCATTGTTGATGACACCACACAGATGTATGACTGCTGACAAGTGGATCCGCTCGCAGACAGTAACAGTGGCATCTGGTCAGCTTTCTGTGTGTGTGCTTGTGTGTGTGTCTGTGCGTTTGTGTGTGTGTATGCGTCAGTCTTGGGTCAGAATGGAGTCATTGTACGTCATGATGCTACACTGACCTTGACTCCAAATGCACAGAGACATCTACACACACACACACACACATCTTTGTTTCTCACTTCCTGTCTCTGCAAACACAACTCTTATCTGCATTATATCTGTTTTGCCTCCCCCCCCCCTCGGTGTCAAATCATGAATAATGAACAAATATGTATTAGATTTGTTTTGAATGATTATCATAGAGCGTGTTGACGTCCACCTGGTCAGTCTCGATAAGAAAACAAACGTTGACCCCGTTGATTCTCTAGACTTTTATCTGCTGCTGTGAGGGAAGTTATTATAGCTCCATGTTGATATTTGGGGCTTATCTGATTGGTCCTCCTTTGTTTCGGAATTTTACTCTGCCAGAAAGTTTTCTCTTTGTATCGTCACTTCTTGCCCCCCCGCCCAAAGTTCTCAACGTCTTAGTTGTTTCTCATCACATATTTAAACACTAATCAATGACCTTACTCAGTGTGTGAACCTGCATTTTATCACTTTACCCCTATTATAAAGATTTCCATATTTTACCCAAGGTGATGTCGTGGACTGCTGGACTTTCTCAATCATCTAATCACCTCTTCCTTCTCTTTCCCCTCGCCCAGCGTCCGAGCCATGCGGCGGCTTCCTAGACGCCAGCGATGCCGGATACATCACCACACCCGGCTACCCGCTGGAGTACCCCCCCCACCAGAACTGCCGCTGGGTCATCACGGCCCCCGAGGCCTCGCAACGCATTGTCCTCAACTTCAACCCGCACTTTGAGATCGAGAAGCTGGACTGCAGGTAAGGAGACCTGTGCTGGAATGCTATGGATCGATTTTTAGATGAAAGACAAGAGATGAATGAAAAAAAAACAGAAAAATAAAGTATGGATTATAAAAGATGTGAAGTTGGGTCGAGGAAGTGTTCTTTCACTTCGGTCTCTGTGGAGAGTTTCTGTCTCCACCAGCTTGTCTCTGCGTGTGTGAGAGTTGTCGGGTGCATTCGGTGAACTTCAGCCCACTCTCCTCCTGTTTTTCTGGCTTCTGCTATCCCATAATAATCCCTCTGGGACCTCCCTCGGTCCCTCGCCTCTAATTATCAACGTCTCATTACAACACATTTACTGTTCCGGGATGGTTTTCACACTTCAAAAAGAATTAAACACAGATTAGAGGATTTGTTTGTCCAGCATTGTTTTTTGGGGCTGTTTGGCTCTTGTTGCATGGTGAGACTGAGAGAACAAACACACATCCTCACTTAGGGAAGGTCACACAGGCAACAAGCTGTCAGAAAGTTTAGAACAACACACATCTTAATAATAGCACAGCACCATTGATAACATGGTGATATGATGAATCAGAGAGGGATTTAAAGGAATATTAAAACAACACAAACTATTTAAAAAGAAAAGGATTAAATGATAACAAATATATGATTATAGGGATTATGGAGCATGTGCAATGGTTCCTGGCCCAGCTCAGATAATCCCCTTTAAACACAGACCCACAGGTTATGGGCTGAACGTTTAATAACAATAAGTCTGCTATGATTTTCAATAGCCACCATAGAGGAATCAAAATGTTGAAACCATGAAACACAGTTATTAGCCACCAGGATGCTTGAATTTGTGTTGTATGAGACTGGGTTGCAAAGGCAGGAGGGTAAACACACACACACACACACACACACACACACACACACACACACACAGACACACAGACACACATGCAGACTTTTACCCTATCTCCCGAAACCTCTCTGTTCCGGTGCTTTCCCATCAAGTTATTAACATTTCAGGCGTATCAATTATGGATCGTCTGATTCCCCCACTCAGATGTACCAAAAATCAATTCGGACATTTCTTTGTTGGAATCTAAGCATCAATATTTTACGGGCTGGCTGTTGGTTGAAAGGCTGAACCGTTAGAAAGGCCCACTGTGCTTTGCTCTGTTTTCCTTTACATCTCTCTCCATGTCCTTGTCATGTACGCTTTACAGTTCTAATGCATGAATCAGTTTGATGCATTAGATCCTCTCTCTCTCTCTCTCTCTCTCTCTCTCTCTCTCTCTTTCTGGCTGCATCCTTCTCCCTCACTCGTCCATGTCTTCTATTTAAAGTCCAGTAGGTTCCCAGGGGCACAGAATCATCTGGTTGAACCTCCTGAAACAACAGGCTCTGATTTATGAATTATGCACATACAGAATTTTTGCCTTTACACTTATGGTCTCTTACTTTTTCTTAGCTTTTATTCCCGTAAATGACGAGTCAAACTTTTTTTAAGAAGCGGTCTCAATGAGAGTCAGTGAGAGAGTGAGATACTCTCAGTGTTGGTGGCAACATGTCCAGCCTAATAGACTGTTATTTACAAGTGACCCACAGCACAGAGCTATTTAGGTCTACAGGCACCCAACGTTCCGAGTGTGTGTGTGTGTGTGTGTGTGTGCTGTGTGTGTGTGTGGTGTGTGTGTTGTGTGTGTGTGGTGTGTGTGTGGTGTGGTGTGTGCGAGGGGTATGCTGAAATTGAGCTGTTTGGTTTCAGAGGGCAGAGAGGCCAAAGAGAAGACGCTGACTGAGTGTGTGTGTGTGTGTTGGGGACGTGGGCGGGTGGGGGGGCAGACTTACATACAGTATTTGGTCACCCAGTGATTGTCGGCAACTACCCTGACACACATGCCTAGGAACGCACACACGTAGACCCCAGCGTCTCAGTCTCCGTCTCCTGCTGTCAAATATCATCTTTCTCTTGTTTCTAATTGTTGACCCATTAATATCTGGCCTTTTCTCAGGCCCAATAATTAAGAATGTATACCTCAGCAACTACAGGGTATATATATGAAGTGTTGTTAGCATCAGTGAATGAAGATGGAACACAAAATGACATGTGAAGTGAATATTCACTATGAAATAATGCAGTTGTAGCTCAAATACCTCTTTGTAATCCGTCGCACAACATGTGAGCATTATGTGGGCCACAGAGGTTTCAATCAACAATCATTTAGAATCATCAAATCGATGTAATGTGGTCATTAGTTCACACATTCATTTTTCAAGCTCCTCCCGGGCACACACTCCTCTTATTGGGACGAATGAGTCATCCCATATCTTCTACTGCTTCCGTTGTGTGTCTCTGTTCATCTCATCAAAAAAACAGTTTAACACAACAATCATATCAACGTATCAGCTCTCACACACTCTTGCCCTCTACACAAACACCACCGCCCCTCGGACAAGAGTTGTTTTATTACCGCAGGTCGCTATAGTTGAGGCCATCTAATCTCCTATATGGCCCTGATTGGAATTTAAAATGGTAATCTGTAATCTATAATGCATCACATTCTGTCAGGCGCTCCTCTGGCTCTGCGGGCGAGATCGATGCTGAGGTGGTCAGAGAGAGAGAGAGAGATGTTTTGTGTGTGTTTGGCCTTTTGGGACAGATGAAAGGAAGATGTGGAAATACAGTATGATATTGTCGTTCATTATTATCGGATTGTTGGTTTGAAGAGATCATTATTATGCTGGCATGTTATTGGAAATGGGAAAGGTGATAGTTCATGTTTATTTGTACATTACAGAGCAATGGGTCACATGTTTGCTGTCATCATATTTCCTAATACTGGATCTAGATGATACTGTTTCTGTCATAATGGTTGTTTACAACGATGAATGCTGGTTATGATTCATTTATTTTATATTGATACTTGAACTACAGTGTAAAGGTGCAAGCTATTTTAAGGAGCTGTCACAGGAACAGTCACTGATATGAATAAACAAAAGACAGTTGGTGACAAAACACAGAGACCGAGACTGATCAGAGGAAACAGACTTCAAAGACGACTGACAAGACTACTTTTTGTGAATTATCAGCTGCCAATTTAAGTTTGTAAAGTTACTTTTTGCCATTGAGCTTGTTGTGTATCTTGTGTACTTTCATTTGTGGTTAGTCTATATCCCTTAGCTCCTCACAGAAACTAGAGTAGATAGTAACTTAATCACAGGTTGGTTAGAATGTTGTTTACCCATTGGCCTACATATCTTTTTTGGTGCAGGACTGTGACACACAGTCCATGAGAACAGTCAATCAAGTGCTCAAACCATTAAAATGACCTAAACTCTGCACAGTCCAGCTCTTTGACAGTATCTTTACAGTTCTTAAACTACTCTTTATGTATTTCTATTCACAGAAAAGAAGTGAAGCAATGCTCTTCCCTGATTTGAATCTCTTTTATGCAGTCATCTAACAGAAAGTGATTCTCCATATGGTAAAATTCTAACATGGTTAAGATCAGAGAACTATGACACAATCGGTTTCTTTAAGTGTGTGAAGCCTTTAAAGGCTGTGGTTTGGTTGTCTACTTCACATTTTCCTCTTAGCTCACTGCCCTGCTCTGTCTCTGAGAGCAAGATCTCTATTTGGACCGTCTGGAAAGAACGTGTGTGTGTGTATATACACTCACTCACACACACACACACACACACACACACACACACAACACACACACACACACAGCGGCTCAGGGAAAAGTGCAGCGTCAGGGTCCGTTGAGGGCCGGCTCAAATCATCCTGACAGCTACCTCCTCTCTCTCTCTCCTCTCCTCTTTCCTCCTGGCTCTCTCCCATTCCTCACCCTCTCTCGCCTTTACTCCTCTCTTCCAATCCCCCCCCCCAGCGGACCCCATCTATCATCTTTCATCTGCTCTTGCGGCCTTCCCCCTGTCCCACCCTCTGTTCCCTCCTCCTCCCTTATTCATCACCTCAACTCTCTCTCTCTCTCTCCGGCCGTCCTCCTCTCTCTGCTTCTCTCCTTCCCGCCCCTCCTCGCCCCCTCTTAGCTCCGCAGTGGGCCAATCTCTGACAGCCCAGGCTAAATCATTATTCAGCATTGCATATGAGAATTCACCGGCAGCGAGCCAAATGCCACGCTCTCCTCCCCGTTTGCCCTGTCCCTCTTTAAAATGCACCTATTCTTCTCTCTTTACCATTTATAGACGTTTTCCTCCGTGTCCATCCATCACTTAAATTCCCTTTTCTATATGTCTATCACTTTTTTCTCATCCCCTCTTCGTTCCCCACCCTCTCCAGTTCAAGTCAAGTCAGATGCTTTCTGTAACAGCGATATGAGAAGCGTATATCTGAAACGCAGGCTTGCTCAAACAGGTGTAGATATGCACACACAGGTGCCAGCACTTCTCTGACCTCTAAAATAAACTCATATACCGTGGCCATGTGACTGTGGAGGCAGTTTCACGCTGATGTGGCTCAGACAATAAGTGGAGTAAAGCAGTGAGTTAAGAAGTGATTTATATGACAGAGAAGCTGCAGTCAATGATAATGGTTTCACTAATGATTTAGACCTTGTCTTTGTATCCTGCCTCGATCAATCACTTAACTTCACGCTATAATCTCCTTTCCTTTCCTTTCCTTTCCTCTCTTCTCTTCTCTTCTCTTCTCTTCTCCTCTCCTCTCCTCTCTTTTCCTCCCCACACACCTGACCTAGCAGGTGAGTCTCCTGTGAGGACAGGACCAAGAGAAGGCCAGCGGGGAAAAGTGATGTGATGTGACACAGGCCCGAGGGCAGGAATAAAAGATGGAGGTAGAGATGAGGAGACTTGTATGACAGAGGGCCGAGCAGCATGTGGAGTGACAGTGGATGTTCAGTTACCGGCTGTGGGCATTTAGCAGCTGCTGCATGTTTGAATTAGCATCATAGTGAGTGTAGCAGCGGGGGAGTCATACGTCCAGACAAGCCTCTCCTCATGCAGACTGTTAGCAAAAACATACACCTGAATAAAAGCTTATGTTCCCCCAACTGTTCATTTGCAAGTTATACCTCATTTACACGACCTCACGCACTGACCCAGGTGACAGGTCTCCTACTCAGAGCCGGAGCCGATAAAACCCAGTGTCTACTGCAGAGTCATTTGACCCTGGAGTGAACGCAGATTGAATGTGGACAAGAGCCAGGTGTTGGTGGGTGTCAGTGGGTTTTTTGACCCGGGGGGAAGTGGTTATGTCAATAGCTGTTGGCTGAAAAAAGTTAAGAAGTCATGTCAGAGTTTCTTTCTTTTTTCAACTCGGGGTGAAGTTTGTTCTGCTATCCTCAGCTGATTAAGACATCTGAGTTCACAAGAAATGTGAAATTTAGAAAATTGTTTAATGGTAAGATTAACCCCAAGGCTCCCTCTCTTGCTTTCTCTTACACACAGACACACTCATGTTATAATGATAATATCAGTGCTCTGATTTACAGACGCTCCCTGAGGCCCCGAACGTCCGTCTGATCAATGTTTGTAACTGTAATGACAGTAAGCCTGTGTGTGTTTGTGTGGCCGTGTGTGTGTGTTTGTGTGTGTGTGTGGCCGAGTGGGATGGTTGACTGTGTTTGTCTGTGAAGGACTGACCCTGATCAATGTGTGTTAAAGCCATAATGAGGAATCGATTGGTTGTCCTGGAGACTGCTGCTGCACACACACACACACACACACACATACATGCACGCACACACGCACACACTGTCCGGCAGTAATAGGCCTATTACTTGATAACAGTTAAGTCAGTCATCCTCCTCTCTACACTCTTTATTAACTACTTCAGTGACAGACTGGCCCTGGCTGCTCGGTGTGAATGTTGGTATTTAATCCGATATTAATGGTCTCCTGTGTTAATTTAATAAAAATGTGACAGAGGCTTTGATAGCAGAGATATGTGCTATAGTGAGCACCATTCTACTTTTAAAGTCCTTTATCTCCAGGGATATGTACAGGTTAGGAGAATAACAAGTAGGAGTAAGTGAGAAAAGACTAGAAACAATCTGATCTGCAGCCTGTCGTGCCTTACGGGAATTATCGGTGCTGCTGGAAGCATCTTAGTCAGAAGGCTTGGCTGAATCCACCACCTCTATAATTGTTCTTGTCCTGACTCCTGACAGACCAGCTCTACTTCCCTGGAAACCACCATAAATACCTTTTATGGGAATTTTAGCGTGAATGGCGTTGTGTCATTAGTGGACTGGAGCAGGAGAGTTGGTGCACGAGTAAATTCTTGTAAACGGTTTCAGTTCCTATAAAAATGTTTGTGTGGGCCCACCCAGGATTTTCACTTCCCTCTCAGCGAGATGTACACGAGGTGATGGCATGGTGGGAAAAAAGAAAAGCAATTAAACACTGGGAATGGGTTGGAAGTTTAGCACAGATAAATTCAGTTCAGCTCAAATTATGATTAGACTTTCCCTGCTCTCGCTACACAAACTTGATCGTTCAGAAAGACGACATAACACATCCAAGGAATTCAAATTTTGAACTTTTGTCCTTTATTTTTAAAGACACTCTAATCCTCTCTCTCTGTTTTTCACATTGTGCAACATTTTCACACATTACTGTGAGCCTGGCCTGCTGTCAGCTTTCTTTAGTGTGTGTGTTTGTGTTTCCCTGTTTCTGTGTTTGTGTGTCTACACTGCAGTTGCTCTGTCTGCGGCTCAGGGCACCCCTGATGTTTGAGAGAAATGTGCAGGTGTAAGAAGACAACTCCTCTCTGACCTAAAGTGAGAGAGAACGTGTGAAAGGCAATTAAGAGCCAGGCCGAGAGGAGGAGGAGGAGTGTGTCCGTATCTCAGCCTCTCGCTTGGTTCCCATCAGAAAACTCTTTGGAGAGCCAGCTACCCCCCCCCCAAAGCACACAAACATAAATCTCACATCATGTCATGTTCTTTGACTTCCACATGTCTGCTAGTCTACAGTTCCACTTTCACAACGCAACACAAACCATGAATGCTCAATCCTTCTGTACGTCCTCAACCTCCCATGTTGCAGGCTTTGGAACAACTATTTTATTTTATCATCATTTCCCTTCAGGCGAGCAAGGAAAAATAAAAACCCCAAGTACACAGCTTGTTAACAAGCGTATTTCAGGGGAAAAGTGTGGGAGAGACAAGTTCAGGGTTTGTGTTCCCTCCCTGTGGCAAGCCTCGGCAAATCCCTGATTGGCTGCAGTAGTAATATATTGGGGGAGCGGAGCGAGGGAGACAGATGATGGGATTAAACAGTTTGTTAGGAGCTGTGTTCCTCCCACACAGCGACAGATTGGGAGCCTCAGACCCTCCTATAGATCCATCTGAGTCCATGGCCGCAGGCTCCGGGTGTGCATCAGTGTAGTTTACGCCAGAGACGGATTGTGTGTGTGTGTGTTTGTGTTTGTTTGTGCAGGTGTCCTGTGTGTGTGAGTGTGTGTGTGTGTGTGTGCTGACTTGGAACAAGCTGCAGGGCTGTGGGGAGCGATGGAGGGACACCTGTCTCTGTCTGTCTGAGGGGAGGTGTTGGCAGAGCGGGTGCAGTGTCATGTTCTCTCTGTGACGGAATCAACCCTGTGATCGTTTTTTGGCCTCGTTTTGTCTTCACCTGACGAACGAGTGCTATTCTCCAAAGTGGATAAAAGCTGCCAGGTCGGGGGGGTTTTAACAGTGGACGTGTCAGGCTGCACTGACACTGACTCACGAGCTGCGTAACTGTGTAAAGTGCAGCAGCCAAATTTCCTTTGGCTGTAGCCCGCTCTATGATCAGTCACTTTTAATGCTAACAAGGCCGATCACACTGCCCAGCTGCTGCTAGCCTGTCTCTATGTTTATTGTGTTTGCTAATTTGTGATCATTAAATAATGATGTGATTGATCTCGGCTCCCTGAGAATAAGGCTACAGCCACACTACTATGCTTTGGTTTAAAAATAGCGTTGTGTCCACTCGAAGAGTTTTGGCTCCGTGCAAGTTTAATTCCTCTTACATACTAACAAGCCTGTAAATACATATCACATTACCATTTAAATACACAGAGCAGCGTTTCCCAATGAAGAGGTATTAGTATGGATGTAGCCTAACTGCCTGCCTGGTTAACAGGTAGAAGGGGGAGCTCTGATCAAATCACAAAATGAAATACACTATGAATAGAGCTGGAAGTGTTTTCAAATGTATTTAGAATGGATCTCTCTCTGTAGCCTGTCTGTCTCTCCTCCTCCCATCAGCACTGTTAATACAACAAAAACTCAAATATTCACAAATTCAAAAATTCTCTCCCCCCCCCAATCTCCTCCTCTGTGTCTCCCACTCACTGGCTTCTGGCCACTGGTAATGTTCCCGACAGCACATTAGAGAGAGAGAGAGCTACAGATGGAAAGAGGGCAGAGGGAGAAAGAGAGAGAGAGAGAGAGAGAGAGAGAGAGGGAGAGAGATCGGTAGGAAGACAAAGAAGGGTTCGGGGAAAAAAAGGGAAAAGTGATGAGAAGTGAAACGCTGAGAAATAATTATAGGAGTGAGCCAGGAGGAGGAAGATCTTGTCCGGATACCAAAAAGCCGTTAAACAAAGTTGTAATTTCGGAAAAGGAGGAGGAGGAGGAGGAATCTGTCGCTGGGATGAGTCGGCGTTCTCATGGGAAAATATGACAAGAACAGTGACACGTACACGCGCAACACACTCACGCACACACACACACAGATGCACGCACACATGCTCGCGGCACTGTGACAGCTTGGGTTGTAATTGTAGTGATGGTTTCCATGCAAAGCAGACAGAAAACATGATGGGAGAACTGGTGTCGTACAACCCTCATTATGTCGGGAGCGTTCTCACCTGTCAGAGTTAAACACACTGGCTGTTATGAAGACACTAACACACTCATCTGTGGACTTGGCAGCAGTTTGTGAAAGCTAGTACTGGGTTCAGTAGTCGTCAAATACACACCAGTTTGTCTGCGTTTTTACGTCGAACAAGACAAGAGGTATAGGATCTAGGCCTAACCGCTAACAATCGGATCATAAGTGACATTTAAAAGGAAGGGGGTTGTGTAGAACTTCTCCTTGGCATTGCAAATAAAACTAATTTTTCTTAGAATACAATTGATATCAAATGGATTTTTGGCGTCTATAAGAGGAACAAACTTTGTTTCACGATCTCGTAGCTTGTGGTGAGTCTACCTTGGATGCCTAAAGTCATCGTAGCTGTTAATCAAAATCTCTATTCAGAAAATGACTGAGATTTTCACTTGCGTAACCTCACTGTTGAGCTCTATTCATGAGATCAAATGGCTGGTCCCCACTTGTCAAACCACTAACTCTAGGGCTCTGACTTGTTTTGTTTGTCTCCATGACATGAACACAAGCCAATGTGAGTTCCTCGTCAGTGAAAAACCTGTGTATCGTGTGTGTGTCTGTGTGTATTTTGGCTTCTGAGTTCCGCATAACTCTGGACGCGTGCGAACAAATAGTGAAAAGATTAACACCCCTTTTATATGTTCATGTATCTTTAATGTGAGCAATACCCCTGGCTTCACTTTTATCACCTCGCGGTACATGATACCTTCATCTGTTGACGCACCGGGAGGTCCTCTGTCACTGGCTTATTATATATCATGCATTTTTTAAAGAGAGAAATAATGTTGCTCTCAAAGCACATTTCTGTATGGAAGAGAGACAATACTCAGAGTTGTTTTTGCGTAATTATTTAATTACTTTAGAGAAATGTAGAAAGCTCAGAATCAGAGCAATTCACAGTTCTGTGACAGGAAGGGATCGATTCAGAGTCCGTTCATAGTTTGTTCCTTTGCTCTTGAGTTGAAATTTAACTCATTTAACTTGGAATCAAACGTCACGTCCTCCTTGCTGCTCGAGGAATTTATTCCTAGGAAGCTATTTTCGAGGCAGGCCGGCAGGTGGGTGTTTGGTATCCAGACACAGAGGCAACACTCCTGCTGTGGCTCTGCAGATAGGTCCAAACGTTTGGGGTCAGAAAACATGAAAGAAACAGGAATAAAAATAGACTGAAGTCTGTTCCTTCCTTTGAAAGAACAAACAGTCACTGGTTGACTTATTGTTACTGAAGTTTGATGTTCAGCACTAGTAATAAATGTGTAATGACACATATATAGGTAAGCAAATACATTTTTAGCTCAATACAACATATATGATCATTTAGATTTAGATTTGCTGAGGTCTGTTCCTTCATTGAATGATCATGTTTATCATGAATTAAGGATTATGGATTGACACAGCTTGCGTCTAGGGAACATGGAACCAGGAAATATCAGAACCATGTTAAATCCATTTTGAAATGTGTGAAGATGTGAATCCCAGGCTGAGTTACAAACATTGTCGATATAGACCAGAGCAAACATGAAAACTAGAATGATTTGTTCCACATCACAAGTTTGAGGGTTCACACCTAGTTCAAACCGCTCCATTAGATATGGTTGTATTGACGTTGACCCTGTAGTAGAAGAAATACAAGATTTTCTTGTTTCTACATCTATTTTCTTGCATGAGACTTGTCAAGCTGATGCATTCTGTTACTTTACAGATATGATCCATAACTTGTGATTTAGTATTTGAATAAAAGGTAGATGATGAGGCGGTGTAGTTGTGTGAGATTGTGAATGGTTTTTCTTTGGCTCTTTTACACTGCTGCACATGTGACACCACTTTTTTCTCATGCAAGCTGAAAGGGAGCATGTCATCTCCCATTCGCAGCAGTGTAATCCATAAACTGGTGTTCTGTGGGCCGTGAAAGCTTATTGCAGCTCGAGTATATAATCACTCAATTACAGTGCGTTTACAGAACTTTACAAAAGAGGGTTTTTACTTTCTATGCTGCCTTCTGCAGGTGGTTCCTGTCCTCCTACGCCATCTGTACACTGTCGATGATGCTGCCGCAACTCATCTGAATTGTAATGACACAAGTGCCTCTGCTGATAGGAACTCTGCTTTCAGAAGTCCCTGGAGACACTGATAGATGCAAACAATTTGCTCATCACTTCCCTTTTTGTAGCCAAATCCGGTGCAATGTCTGCCAGATGGAAAAGAAAACCAATAAAGAAAAAGACGAATAACATCAGAATCCAAGCAGCTGGAGAGGATTTAACAATTTCCAAAACTCAACTTAGAATTTCCTCTCATTCTTTCATTTAATGTTGTTTTTTTTTAAGAATGTACATAGTGTAGGTGTTGAATATCGTTCTCGATATGTTGCTAGAAAAGATGTTATTCTTAAATGTTTGTTTTTCTTCTGCAGGTATGACTACGTGGAGATCCACGATGGAAACTCAGAGTCCGCCGACCTACTGGGGAAGCACTGCAGCAACATCGCCCCCGCACCAATCATATCGTCCGGCCCCTCGCTCCACATCAAGTTCGTATCGGACTACGCCCACCAGGGGGCAGGCTTCTCGCTGCGCTACGAAATCTTCAAAACAGGTAAATGGATGCTACATGTGCTGTTCTTCATGTTTTCACTTTAGCTTTGGATATTGTATCACAGTTGAGATACTTGCTAAACAGGTTAACAGTGTTAAACAATTATAAAAATATCTAATTTCATCTAGTTTCATCTATAAAAGGATTGTAAAACACCACATGCAGAATTTTAATAAATGTTACTGCCAAAGTAACATTTTAGCTTTGAATTTGAATATTTCACCTGACAACAAGAGAGGCACTGGAACACAATAGTTATATTTTCAACCCTCGTCCTTGTTGTTTGTTTGTCGGTGTGAAACTTTGTAAGCAAGATTTCAGACCTTAACATTCCGACAAAGGTGCACCATCAGAATCGATCCGTGCACGTTGCAGTGATGTAGAACACGCTGTAACCATTCAGCCACCAGTGGGCTCCGTGCCATTGTTTTCACTCAATGTGATTCTCCACTACAGGGTCTGTATTCTCCACGACACTCAAGAGGCACATTACCTCCGTAAATGACTCTTACACGTGGACAGATTTTCAAAAATGAACGGAGCATGATTTTAGCGGAGTTTCACCTTTACAAATGGGTTATTAGGAACTGTATTACAAGCTACTCATAGACAAGTCAGCATGCTTCATTAGGTGACCAAGCCCCCATTTATCTCCCCGGTGTCATGGGAGACCAAGGAGAGAGCGACACGAGACCCAGCTGAGGACCCTTGAGAGCCCCTTAGACTGTCCAGGCGAGACATCTCTCCCCTTCATGGCACTTTGTGTGCGTGTAGATGTGTGTGTGTGTGTGTGTGTGTGTGTGTCTGACATGGCTCCCCTTCACGCCGCCATGGGTCAGCCAAAGCGAGACCAATTGAGATCAAGGGCGAGGGAGACAGAGGGGCGCACAGTGTTGGCCCCACAGCCATCTTGTCCCGTTCCCCCTGAAAGCATTCCACACATGCCTGCTTAATTGAGTCCTGAGCCCTGTTCCCCTGTGTGAGACACACACACACACACACACACACACACACACACACACTCACACACACAGGGCTGAGGTTACTAACACAACACGTGCGCTTGTCAGTGTTTCTCACTTGCAGGCACAGGCCATTTGGGATTTTGTGTGTGTGTGTGTGTGTGTCCGTCGTTTGCGCTTAACACCCACCGGACCCTAAAACAACAACAGTGTCAGTGTTCACATCCTGGTAGCCTCGGATAGAGAGAGGGCAGGGAGAGAGATTTGGTAAATTGATGAATTGATTTTTGCATTTGTGATATTTGAAAAGCCAACAAACATAAATCATGAAACTCTGTGAGTCAGTTGATATGAAGCATTTTCAGTGTGTTTTGTTTCTATAGTTCCCTATGTTTACACAAACTGAAACCTTTTGAATAAAGATGGAAAAAAGCTCCGTATTGGGATAGAATCTCAACCCGTCTATTTTTCTGCTTACATTCTTAAAAACATTTAATAAGGACTAGATGTGATAGTCTTGTTTTTCAGTCAGCTTCAGTATCCAGTGGTTCTGGTGTTTTCATATTTGATGATGCTTTTTCTTTTCCTGTCTCGGCTCCTTTTTCCCCTTGACTGAATATTTTGGGGGCGGTCCCTGACCCATTCCCGCCTGGGGAATCCCGTTACTTGGGTCTGTGTTTTCGAGAGAAGTGAGAAGGTTTGCATGTGTGTGTGTGTGTGTGTGTGTGTGTGTGTGTGTGTGTGTGTGTCTGTGCATGTTGGAGGAGACTGCCCCCCACTCACTGGGTGTCCTAATTACTCGGCCCCTCAAAGATTAACAGTCTGATCAGTCTGGAAACAAGCTCACATGCAGATACAGAAACAATTATTTACCATGGAATACAGTCCTAAAACACAGCAGCATCTATATATATATATAGATCTCCTTTATATTTTACATTTGAACATGTATAGATTATAATTGAAAAAAGAATATCAAATACTAAATATAGTAAATATAGAAAATACTTTTATCCGCCCACACATGAACCATAACCCATGTGTCTGTATAACACCCATCATTATTTGTGGGTTGGCCGCACAAACAAACAAACAAAAAAACAAACAAACAAACAAACAAAAACTAGGCCCCTCACATGCAGAGCACTTGATTGTGTTTACAGCTCTTTTACTATGGATACTGTAGTAATATCTCAGCCAATACGGACACAGCCGCAAGAATATAACGGCCAATCGCATTTGACTGTCTGGGCAGTGAGCCCCCAGCTGTTATTGTGACCCAGAACTCACCAGACGCACGCACACACACACGCACACACACACACACACACACACACATATATGAATGCACTGATGCAGGCTGATTGGTTACTCATAAATAAAGGGGGGCTTGCATGTCTGCTCGGAAACATTAACTCACACGCACACACGCATTATCACTATAGCGATGATATGAATTAATTCCCTGGAGACATTTCTGACTTCTCCTCTCCTAAACCTTAAAATAAATAATCTTAACCTCGATTTTGAAGTTTTTTCGTACCCTGTGAGGACCAATGGGAAGTGAGTCCCGGAGTGAAAGTGTGTGAACAGATTTTTAGTGAGTAACGCACACACACACACACACTCCTCAGGCGGTGTAATGTGGAAGTGATTGTGACAATCCTTCTAATAACTGCTGTTGTTTACATTCTGCCCAGCGCCTGCAGGCAATTCCTTTCTGCCTCTGCTCGACTGCACACCAAGTCAGTTCATTACACAAGTCCGACCAATCACAGCGCTCGCTCCTCCCTCCTCTGGCTTTCATTGAGCTAAGAGGATCCAGATCTGGCCCAGGATCAGTGGAAGGTGCTCAGTGGGAAGATGTGAAGTCACAGATATGCACACTAAACCTAAGCATGCAGCAGAAACGTAATGGACTTCTGCAGAAACGTCGTCACTCAAATAGTGCTTTGTTTACATTGTGGTTTGTAGGACATTATTTTTCCCTCTGCCACCTACTGATGAAGATTTTATGAAAGGTGTCAAGTTGTTTTCTATATATGTCACTAAAGATGACAGTGTTTTGATTTATGACAAACTGAGAATGTTCCAAGGTTTAAATTTTTTATTCAAATGTCAAAGTCAAGAGAGAGATTTGAAAACACAAGTAGATTATTCATTTTGTACTTGATGGATAACCTGACTTGGATCAGAAAGAAATAATTCAATCTTTCGAATTTATAAAAAAAAATACAAAACGAATAAAAAAGGAGCCCAGCTGGAGATCTTCAGATGATTCTCACTCCCTGGAGAGTTCAAATCACTTAATCTGCAGTCGTACTCGGACCCTTCCTCCTTATCCTCTTCCTCTTTTTGCCCTGTACACAAAGACAAACATGTCAGACAGTGATATCAGCAGCAGTTGTGTTGCATCATTGAGTGTAAAATGATATGAACATGTATGAGTTGTATGTGAGCATAGTGCATAGTACATACGTAATTGTCACGGGTTGTCCACTCAGGGAAGAGCTGATTATGAATCTGTTTCTCCCTCCTTGCATATTCATAGTATTTTACCTGCTCCGCTTTGGACAATGCCTGCCACTGTGGACACACAACAACACAAGCACAAGTATAAGTGCACACATAATTACAGTCAGAGGAACAATTTAACTAATTCAGAAGTGTTGTCTTTGACAGTGCTCGTTGGCTGAAAGCTTTAAAATCTTTAATTAAACTCTGGTGAAGTTTGTGCGACACTAAGAGTTCTAAACATACAGAGCAAAGACACCTACTCTCTTTCCAATGACTTTGTTGACAGTCGCACACTCAGAGTTTTGGATCTCTGCCACAACGAGTGGCCTCTGTTCCATGCGGAATATCATGAAAGCGTTTGGGGGCATCTTGACATACGGCTTGCTCTCGTCGTGCATCTTTGTGTAACACCTTTTCTTTCTATGGGAAAACAGCAAAACAGAGGGAGAGCATGAATTTCCGCTTTGAGGAACGAAGCGAGGATACAGGTTCATAGATAGATAATAAATATAAGACACATGAGGGGGACTGTGATAGAATTTTGAGTCAGGCTTTGTTGTGGTCAGCCACAGATGATGAATCAGTCAGGTGGACTTACTGTGGCTCTTTGGACTTAATTACAAAGACCGGATCGGACGCGACAGGAGGAGCTGAACAGTTTGCAACCCCATAACAGATCTCTCCATTTCTGTATAGACACAATCAGGCACACATATTAGATGACAGAAGAAGAAAGTTTGAAGATACAAACAGAGGCTCACAGGTGTGTGTTCGTTTGCATTTATGTGTGAGATACATACATGTATCCTATAGGAGTCAGGTCCGTTCCCTGAGGGAGACTCACAACTGGCCCGTTGTTGAACTGGAGACACAAACACAAAGTTTCAGTAACTGCGTGAATGAGCTGCTGTGGACTAAAAACACAGCCTGTACACACTTATACTTAAACCAGACTTAACAACTCCTGTCATGATGCTAACATTATCATCCCAACAATGACAGACCAACAATTGATAATCTGTCATAGTTGCTCTGTGGTATATCCCAGAACTCAGTCAGGATCACTACTCTCCATGAACTATTAGTTCTATAAGTGAATAAGAAGTATCTTTTTTGTTATGGCTGATATTGATGAAGTTCTAGATAGATCAATCTGTTAATACCTTACCTGGCTGTGGTAAAAAGGAGCTTCCTGGTAGTACATGTAGTTTGGCTGCATGACAGTTTGTGTCTGGTACATGGGAGGAGCCTGTTCAGGGGCAGGCATGACTGGGAGCTGCAGACTGAACGTTGCTGCACTCAGAGGCATGTACCACTCGGTCTGAGGCTGCTGGGGGCCAAACCCTCCCTCAGCAGGTGCATCATAAAGAGGAAAAAGAGGAAAGTCGGTCTGTGCGTCAAGAAATCCAGGCGCAGGCAGAACTGGCTGCTGCAGACTGAACGTTGCTCCTCCCAGAGGCATGTGGCCCTCGGTCTGAGGTTGCTGGGGGCCCAAGTCCTCAGCAGGGTTTTCAGGCCAAATGTCCATTAGCAATTCTAAGTCAAAAGTTTGGATCATGGCCTCCATCTCCTCTAGGGTCAATGGGATTTGGTCCATCTTGGAAGATAAAATCTAAAATACTTGCAAATCAAAATAAAGTCAAAATATCCAGGTCTGCTCTGCTGGTGTCTCCCTCAGGTGTTCAAGGTAAGGAAGTGAGCAAATATCTACATTTTGTGCAGAATATACATGGTTGAAAACTCTAAAAAGCCTTTGATGTAGATCAAAGTTGCTATATTGTGACAAGATCAAAGCCAAGTGTACAGAGCTTAGTGACATCTAGTGGTAGGGTTGCATATTGCAGCTGAATGCCCCTCACCACACCCTCCCCTTCCAAACATCAAAGAGAACCTGTGGTACCTTCAGTTGTCATAACAACTCAAAAGATTTTTAGTGTGTCCAGTTTGGATGACTCTATAGAATTATATATTTACTAATGCTACCTGTGTGTTTCGTGTGTAAACAGTAGTTGATAGATTAAATGTAGAAAACATGTGACTGCGCTGTGGTAGTGCTTTATGCTAATGCTGGCTAATGTTAGCAAACACTTCTCTGCTCAATTACTATTGTTGTTCCATGAGATCAGTATCTGAGTCCCACATGTTAAATGAAAATAAAGGAATCATCAAATGATCTGTTGCCGATTTTGACCCGGGGTTTGACCCAGTTACCCACCGTTGCTGTGGTTTAGAAGAAGGTTCACTGGGTCTGTGGACTGACCGTTGGACCCCGCTGCACCCCCCCCAACACCCCTGTCACACACACAAACAGACCACTGATTGCTTGTTTATTAAATTTGTATTAATATTTAACGTATTGTGTGTCCAAATCACACTGCACTTCCCATGACCTCTAGGACCACTTCAGTATGAATTCGGTAAATTGTTGAATTAGTGGGTAGATTTCCCTGATGTACACAGTTGTGGCAGCTTTTAGCAAATTGCAGTTGGGTAGCTAAAGGGGCCGATTGTCTTGTGACAACTTAATTTCATGTGTCAGCAGTAATTCGGCTGAAAGGGGACTTTATCATTAAGGGAAATCCCTGCTGTGTTTCTGTTGCAAAGGGCTGAAACTGTTGCTTCCCACTCCTACGACACTGAGGTGGAATCGGAGGTTCGTTAAATATGTGTGTGTGTGTTACAGATCGGTGGAGGGAGGTAGGGGAATAATTCTGGATTTGATTAGACAAATTGCCCTTTGGCATGAATGACAGGTTGAAGGGAAGAAGACGTCTGCATGGCAGCTCACCAGACACACACTGATACACGCACATGCAAACATACATATTCATACAGGAAATACTCACAACCCAGATGAATGAAGGCGTTTGCATGCCAGCTCATGCCATCTAAATACAAACACACACATACACACACAGTCTAACCCCCACCTACAGTGAAACACGTGTTTCTTTCACACCCGCCAAATTCAAACAGATGGGAAGTGAGTAGAAAAAGAAAAGGAAATGAGACAGTGGGACGGGAAAGGGAATGATGGAGTCGTGAAAGATGATAAGATGGTTGGTAAAGAAAGAACAGCTGGAGAGAGAGAGGAGCAAGATATGAATTGAAGTCGGAGGGTTTACACACAACTTTGAAAAGGAGGGAGAAGTGGGTGGGGAGTAATGGTGAGGCACAAAAGAGAAATCAATAAACTGTGTGTATGTGGATCACATCGCAAGCAGTTTGGAATATTTCCAGCAAATTTTAGAAAATGGTTTTTGTTTTTGGAAAAACATATCAGGGCAGGGTGGAGATGGGCTTTGCTCTGAGGGGGAGGAGCCACCGGAGACGGGGCGGAGGAGTGGAAAAGAGGGCACGAGTGTTTTTGTGATGTTCATGAACATGAAGTAATGAGAAGGGAATAGAAACGCTGCCGGCGACAGAACTGGTCAGGCATTACCTCGCCACAGACACACACACACACACATGCTCATAGTCACACACAACCACGCTATCTAGCAACACACTCCGCAGGGGGGCCAGACGCAAGGGGAACCCCCATGAGAGACAATGTGTGTGGGTGTGTGTGTGTGTGTGTCTACGTCGGAGGTCATTACAGTGAGGGAGAAGGTTATGATAACAAGTAAATGAGATTAGAAAAAGGGACATAAAAACAGACAGGGTGATACAAGAAAGAGAGATAACCTCTATAATGCCAAATATAGATGTTGTCGGGGAAAAATGCCAGATCACATGAATTCATGTAGATCGGTGTGAATCAAAGAGATGGTGTAAAAACTACAATTCAAAAGAATCAGGGTGTAGCTGCTATTGCAGGGTGGGTTTTGCTGAAATTCCAGAAGTAAGAGAAAAGGAAGGGGTGGAGACAGGAAAATATCAAAACACTATCTTCATATTCTCCTGGAGAAGTTTATTAAATTATCAGAGTAAGTGTAGGCTGCGGAGTTACCAATGGATGACATCAACTGTATTGATTGAAACTGATGTGTGTCTGTTCCGTCAGTTGCACACACTGAAAAACGCAGCTGAAAGATGTGGACAGGTTGTTTCATGGACGCAAACACACACATTCTTACTTTGTCTTCATTTACTCATGCAAGCACGCAAGCACAATAGCAGACACCCAGACAGACTGTGGAGAAATGGGTTATATCGTAAGAGGCTCAGGCTGTGTGTGTGGGTGTGTGTGCGTGTGTGCGTGTGTGTGTGTGTGTGTGTGTGTTTGCTGCGTGGTCATACATGGCTCGCTGGACTGGAATAATGGCACAGTTGGTGAGACCACATTCACTACGTAATGTGTGTGAGTATTAGTGAAGAGGGTTTTTACAGTAATTTAGAAATGAAGATCCCCAGATTACCCCCAGATCACTGTGTGCGCATATTTATTTGCACTAGAGTGTGCGTGTGTTTGTGTACACGTGCGTGTGCATGTATGATATCTAAAGCTCATCACAACAGCCAGACAGCAATCTGTCAACAGTCTGCCTCTGTCCTTCTCTATCCAGTTTTTTGTGTTTCTCTTACACCATCTATTCTCAGCTCTCTCTATGAATTTATATTAAAGTTACATTTTGGGTTGAGGCCTGGATTACTATTGTGTTGGAATACAGCCTCTTGCTCTTAGTATGAATGCACATGGACATGGAAACTCAATCTTTGTCTTTCTTTCTCTTTGTTCTTTATTTGTTTTACTTGCTGTCTCATATTGTACTGTATCTTTGATTTAACACATTGTGGATTATAAGTCACAAAATTTGTTTTATATCAGATATTCTTATTTCAAATCTTTTTTATTGCCCACACCAAAGATTAAGTAGAACTACCTCTTCACGTCTCAACTTTTCACATTAACTGTATTTAAAGATATAACAAATCTTCATTAAAATGTCTAGAAACAACTAGACCTAGTTATATATGGCATGTTTGAAATACACAGTGTGGAGTCAGTTAATCTCTCCAAACCATTGAGGGAAGAAAACTGACATAACATCACATAGTGAGTTTGGAATCCATTTCAAAGCAACCTCCTCTAGAAACCGCCCATCTGAACGTCCAGAAGAAAACCATTAGTTTGAGTTATAATGATAGTCGGAGGCGTCTGCGTCCTTTTCTAAACAAACTGTGTGCTTAGAGTTTTCATTTTTTAGAGTCCAGGTCACAACCTCAAGCTTTTAATTTACATTCTCTATTTGACGTATGTTGTGTTAAATGTGTTGTGTTTCTGCGTTTTTCCTCCCAGGTTCAGACTGTTCCCGTAACTTCACCAGCCCCTCGGGTCTCATCGAGTCGCCGGGCTTCCCCGACAAGTACCCGCACAACCTGGAGTGCTCCTTCATCATTGTTGTCCCTCCCAGCATGGACGTCACCCTCAGCTTCCTCACCTTTGACCTGGAGAACGACCCCCTGCCAGGCGGAGAGGGGGACTGCAAATACGACTGGCTGGAGGTCTGGGACGGGCTCCCTGGAGGTGAGACGCAGATCAAATGTGCTGCTGGGAAAATGTCGGTGTTGGGGATGTGAACCTCCATAAAAACTGGTGATAGTAATGATGTTTGTGTGGAAGTTAAACAACAATTCAGCCGTTGCATGAGTCAATATCCAGAGCCAAGTGAAAACGGTGCGTACTCTGCCCCGCCTACATCATTATTGACTGAGGTGGAGCGGCAACTATTTTAGTAGCTGTGCGTTGGTAGATGAAAGCAGAGCTCACGGGCGGGATGTTGGCACCTACTCTGGAGAAACAGCATAACTTTTCAAGGGGAAAATAGCTGAGAGCAGGGAGAAGAGAGGGGCGGTGAGAGGAGGAATGGTAGAGGGCTCGGGATATATTTCTGGTCTCGCTGCTTGGGAGGACTGGGTGAGTTTAGAAGGACACATCTGAAGGCACAAAGAGCTTGGATCCAGTTTCAAGAAATGGAAGAGGTAGAGAGAAAGAGAAGAGCGTTTGGAAAGGGCAGCGAGAAAGTCCTCCACTGCTGGGAATACTGGAACAAAGAGAGACAATGCTGAGATGAATACATGAAGGCCAGGAGAGTTCTGGTCTGCCTCCGAGAAGAGGACTGGAAAAAGAGAGAGCGATGGGAAGGTGGTGCCGGAGAAGAGTGGAGAAACAGTCTTGGTCTTTATCAGTGTATTTGTTGCATGCTAACAAAAAAGAAAAGAAAAGAAAGCCATGGTGCTTTTCTCTCTTAGAATAGTTTTACAGTAAATATGACTTAAACCTGAGGGGTTAAGAAAGGTCAGGGAAGTGGTGAAAGGACAATGTGAAATAAAGAAGAATAGAGAAAAGACCTTGTCTAAGTTAAAGGCTGAAAACAAAGACGAGCAGAAAGAGAGAATGAAGGGTCCCCTGCTCTGAGTGATTGAGAGAGAGGGATGGCCGGATGGAAGCAGAGGAAGGAAAGTGAAACGAAGTGGGAGGAGGGTTGAAAGGTGAGGAAATGTACAGACTGAGATGCAGAGGTGAAGGACTTGCTTTAGAGGGGATGCAGGAAGGGAAACAGGAAGAGAAGACAAGGAGGAAGGAAAGCAGGAAAGAGAAGCAGCGGGTGCGTATCTCATAGGGTTAAAGGTGTGGGAGGAAGGGTGGAGATGTTGAGAGGAGGGCTGACCTCAAGATCTATTTATTCAAAGGAGAGGGGGAGAAGAGGATCAGACGATAAATGGTGGGATACGTCAGTTTGGAATTGATTAGAGAGACAAACACACAACAAGGAGAGTTTGTGGTTCAGCCTTCACGTCTTTGTTTGCACACGAGTGTGTTTCTGATGTGGCACGGCTTAAATTGTTGTAATTGAGGGAGAGTAGAGATTCTCAGAGGGTTACTGGAGAGAGATTGGAACAGATGAGACATTCTGAAGGAAACAAACCGGATAAAATACTGTTCCGTTTGGGTTATTCTTTGTCTTTTCCTGGTGGAGTTATAGATATGGTTTTGGTTAGGCTGTTCACAATGAATGGAAGTTATTAAATTAATGTGAGAGTTAGTGCCTGGACACAGTAAAACAAATTCTAGCTGTTAGGTAAAGATACTAAATCATAAATCAAAGAAAGTATTACCAACAGCTGTAAATACTTTCCTTTTTTTTTACTTTCATTCCTGTGTATTCTTCTCTTCTCTTCTCTTCTCTTCTCTTCTCTTCTCTTCTCTTCTCTTCTCTTCTCTTCTCTTCTCTTCTCTTCTCTTCTCTTCTCTTCTCTTCTCTTCTCTTCTCTTCTCTTCTCTTCTCTTCTCTTCTCATTACCGTTATTTGCTCAAAAGCCCCATTTCAAATATCCACCCATTCAAAAAGGGAAGGAAAAAAACACAAATCAATAACTCTGATAGATTGTCAGCTGTTTGCTTGTCTCCACCCTGCTCCTCCCTCTCCTTGTGTGTGTATGTGTGTGTCAAAGGGGAGTTAGAGAGCAGCAGGATGGATCTACTGTGCTCCCACCCCTACACACACACACACACACACACACACACACACACACACAAACGCACACACACAGACAGCACACACCCTAGGGCTCCAAAGCACACTCATCGGTTTGTGGTGACATGTACAAGTTGTGGTATTAGAGATGAAGACAGTACACGAATCACTTAAATCCTCGGATTTGCACCCAGACACACACACACACACACACACCACACACTCACATATACACACTGTAAAACCATGTCCAGTCCTGAGATAGAGGTGATAGATTGTGATGATAGGGAAGAGAGGTGCTGACATCAGTAGGCGGAGCGATGAGCAAATGTCAGTGGCTCGAAGGAGTGACAGAGCTAATGGAGGAGAACGTAAGTAACACATGATATAGACAGAGGAGAGGATTTAGACATGAAGGGATTGATAGAGTATTGAAATCCCTTCATCCTTATATATGACATGTGCTGTGGAAGTTGCCGGGCAGAGTTTGAACCGAACGGGGGATAAACAAATCCTTCTTGTTTGATCGACAGTTGGCCCTCTGATTGGCCGCTACTGTGGGACCAGGGTGCCTCCTGAGATCCAATCATCTACCGGGATTCTCTCGCTCGCCTTCCACACTGACATGGCCGTGGCCAAGGACGGCTTCTCGGCCCGATACAACATGACGCACAAGGAAGTCAGCGAGAGTAAGTACAAGACTCGACACACTTTGTGTTGTTTTAAATACGTAAAGAGGTAGAATCATTAGAATCCCTTCTCCCTTCAGATTTCCACTGTAGCAACGCCTTCGGTATGGAGTCGGGAAAGATCACCGATGACCAGATCACGGCCTCGTCGAGTTTCTATGACGAGCACTGGCTGCCGCGTCAGGCCCGACTCAACTACCACGACAACGGGTGGACGCCCAACGAGGACAGCAACAGAGAGTACATTCAGGTACGTTTTAATACTCAACTGTACTTTGAAACACGAAGCTGCTGATCAGTGGGAATCAGTTTAACCTTTTACTTTACTTCAGATTGAATTTCAGGAATAACTGAATGCCAGTCAAGGCACATGGTTCCAGTCTTAAACCTCCATTAGGTCCTGGTATTAGCTCAGATGCTATATGGCCCCACTTTAAACTCTGTAAACTTCCATTTACCTAAAAAGACAAACGTCATTTGCATATCTTTATGATTAATAAAAGGTTTTCTAAGATGGAGTAATGGAAAAATAATATCAGAGATTTAAAAAATAATGTCATGATGTTACGAAATATAAAGTCGTGATATACCAAGACTAAATTATTTTATATTTTCCTTGATACTTTACATTGTTATAGTACGACTTTATCTTGTAAATATACAACTTTTTTCTCAATATATAAGATATTCTTTTCCTAACATCCTGTTGTAGTTTTCTACTTTCCTTTCCCGTTAATCTCCTGCTAATCTCCCACATTTAGCCTGCATCCCCTCAGTGGGACGGTCCACGGTCCGAGCTATTAGTAGCTCCCTTGCCGGTCTGGCTTTCAGTTGCAGGACTTCAGCCACACTGCAGAAAAATAACCCGGCCAGATTCAGGTTTTCCTTGCAGAGCTGAGGTCTTCATCCCCTTTGAGGGCTCAGATGACACCTGTAAGATATTTGTAGAAATGTTTGGTTAACACGGAATGAGCCACGAGGGAAACAGAGTGTTTTACTCACAGAGAACATTGCGTTTGGTGCTTGGCTCCAGGGATAAAAAACAGACTTTCCTTGTTGGAGGCAGCTTCTCTCATTTTGATTCCTGTAAAGGAAGAAGGTCACGATCACAGTTAGCTATAGATGTCAAATAAAAGCAGTGGCACTGGTTGTCAGTGCTCCACTGTACCCAGTATCTGGGCCAGATTAATAAAGAACAGGACTGTGGCCAAGAGGCAGCACAAGGCCAACGAGAGGTCCATCAGTCTCACACCTCCCTCCTGTCTCACTTCCACTGAGGCCGAAGAGACTGTCTCTCTTCCACACGCCCCAAATCCTGTGAGGACCTTGTAAAACATTAATAATTTACAGGAAGAATAATTTTTTCATGAATGTTATTCTTTCCAACATTGGGATGGCCCATATAATCATGTGGTGCCAAGGAACAGCCACAGATTTAGATTTTCATTGCTCGTGACACGTTCGATCTTTGCATGAAATTGGTTTTGACAGTTCGCCGGACATGCAGCTTCTGTCTCTCCTGTGCTGAGTCTGTGGTCACCCGTGTTGTGGTCTGGTCTCTGCGTTCCACAGAGGCCCTCAGCTGTTCCGCTGCGTTAACACGTAGCAGAGACCAAAGCCCCTGCGTGTGTGTGTGTCTGTGTGTGTGTGTGTGTGTGTGTGTGTGTGTGTGTGTGCAGCAGCTCCTGTCTTGACAAGCAGCTGTCATAAATGCCAATGTGCCTCACCTTCTTGCATCTTGCACCCCATGGTCTGCCTGTGTGTGTGTGTGTGTGTGTGTGTGTGTGTGTGTGTGTGTCAACCCATGAAGCTTTGGCATGCATGTGTTTCCATCATGTTGGCACAGGAGCCACGTGTGGGTTTTACATTTCTCTCCACGCCATTTTCTCTGTTGCAACTTCTGTTTTTTGATCTATTTCATTTCTTTTTTCTATTCGGGCCTGGTCCAGTGAGGTGTGCAGCAGATTGATGGTGTGAGCACTCGTGGCTCCATTATTCTAACAGCTCTGTGATTGATGAGGAACCTTTCCTGGGAAGCCTCACTTTGCATCTCTTTCTCTTTCTCTCTCTCTCTCTCTCTCTCTCTCTCTCTCTCTCTCTCTCTCTCTCTCTCTCTCTCTCTCTCTCTCTCTCTCCCTCCCCCTCTCCCTCCCTCATTTGTTCTTCAGCTCCTCTTTCTCTTCTTTCAATCCCTCCCTTTCTCCCTTACTCCTCTCCCCTCCTTCTCTACTCATCCGTTTCTCTCCTTGGTTCCGGACTATCGATTAGTTGTCTTGGTGGATGTTTGTCTGGCCCTAAGCATGTGACCCTGTTTGTGTATTTGTGTGTGTGTGTGTTTGTGTGTGTGTGTGTGTGTGTGTGTGTGTTTGTGTGTGTGTGTGTGTGTTGGATGTAATCTAAAACACCTGTCTCTCTGACAGATAACAAACGAAGCATTTTACCTCCCCTAGTGTTTTGTACTTCACCCCAGTGGGACAAACACACAAACACACACACACACACACACACACACACACACACACACACACACAGTGCACACAGACAACAGGCTCTGATTAATCTACAGGTTTCAACAGCCACAACAGAGGAGAATAAATGTTTTAACCCGGAGTAGGAACTTCCTCATTCTCTGCTCTTTATTTGTCTGCAGCCTGGCTCTGTCTTAAAAACTGGTTTTGTTAAGTACAAGCAATGATCTCCAGTCCCACTCCCAACATGCTAATAATATATCATTCATTTGAGAACTTAAACACATGAAATACAAATGCGGAAACAATGAGCTTGAGATAAAAGGGATATGAAGCCCACGTCTGGCACAAAGCTCTGTGCACGTCTATTACAACACAGCGAGCAGCATGCAGGACACGTAGCATAGCTTCCACAATCAGGATGGGGAGGTGATTATTGCTTTTGTATGGGAGGAAATTAAAATGAGCCCCGGGGTCATTACTATCGATCTGTGAGGAGAAAGAGATAGAGGAGGAGAGAAACAGAGAGAGGGAGATGAGGAGGAGGAGGAGCGGAAAAGAGGGGTGAAGGTGAAAGGTGGAGGCTGATAGGTCCAGGTGTATATTTGAGTCTGTTTTTTAACCTATTGAATGTTTGTCTCATCCTGGGGTTGTGAGACCTAAATCAGAATGGATAGGGAATTCTTCTAGGTTTCCCCCCTATTTATATTCTGTTATCAGGATGTGAGGCTTTTATTTTGAAATGTAATACATTAAAACCTACTCCCTCTTCCTGGTCAACAGGTGGATCTCCACACTCTGAAGGTGCTGACCGGCATCGCCACGCAGGGCGCCATTTCCAAGGAAACCGAAAAGGCGTACCACGTCACCACCTTCAAGCTCGAGGTCAGCACCAACGGGGAGGACTGGATGGTCTACAGACATGGCAAGAATCACAAGGTGCGTTCAGTGCACACACATGTACACACACATTGCCTCTCGGAAGGGCTTGAGAAAGAAGTCAGGCCAATTAAAGAGGGTCTGGAGGCTCTTAGGTGACACGCATGCCTCAACATGTACCCGCATGGAAGTGGCCCCAGCGAAATGTGAGATGGAATATATGCAGCAAGAGTTGACCACACGCCCAAAATTCAACCGGTGTCTGCAATTACAGCCTTTCCACCGCTCCTCAGCTGGCTTCATTTAATGCTTTACGACCCAGCCAGAGTCGGCACACGTCTCCGAGTGATTCCTTTACATCATTGTACGCAACTGCATCTCCAACCGCAGCCTGCTTTTCACATCCCATCTGGTTTCTGTTATTCACGCTGGTCAGAGCTCTGCCGAACACTGACCGGGTTGGACGGGGTTTTCTGTTTGTCCCGGAGGTGTTAAGGCATGACGTGTCATCGCTGCAGTCCAGGGTGCAGGCTAGAAGAGAAGCAGAGTCTTTTAAAAATGGTTGCAACTCCAATTAAAGTAAAGGAGCATTCCAGTGGCTGAGGTTTTTTCATCCCTAGTCGTTCTCCTGCGGTCTAATGCCACGTCTAGCTACGTGCTGTAAACTCTTATTCCTTCGTGCACACGCTCGCAGATGCACATTCTAATACGCCTGTTGCTGCAAGAGGGAAACAGGAGACGCAGGCGAACCATCTGGGGTTCCTCTGTGGACTGCGGATCCCACAAGGCTTATAACCGAGGCCGACTCCCACAGAAATGATTGATGAAACATTGGGAACTGTGGAGGAAAGTAGTGAAGATAATTAAGGAGAGGTACGATGGAAAAATGTTTAATTACGATGGTTAAATTCAATTGAATCGGTGCAGTGTGGAGTGAGGTAGCATTTGTGAGTTCTGATCTGTCTTGTAAATGCACACATACACACATGCACACACAACACAACCTCGAGCCAATGGCAACTGCCTTATGAGCCATTTGGCCTCGGGTTACAATAGTATGAATGGTTCAGCTCGGGGTTATCAGTTGTTTCTCTTCATCCACGACTTTGTCTGAGTGGATATATGATGGATATTAATCAGATATGTGTTCATATCTATACAGCTTGCAAATGATGTTTATGGTTTATGTAAGGTTCTCCTAATCTGGAGTGAAGGATTAAAGAGGAGCAGAGAGCTAAAAAAGACAGAAAGAGAAAAACCATGGTGTCACTTCTCAGCTGACACGCCTCCGACAGGCCAGAACGCAGCAACCTTGCCACCTTGGCTTCTCTATCATCTATTGGCTGTTGTGTGTGTGTGTGTGTATGTATGTGTGTGTTTGTGTTTTATGTTAGAAGGACACACAAATCACTCAGCAGCCTCCTGCCAAGAGAATCTATTGGCAGTGTTTTATAGGTCAGGTGTCTGAAACGCTTTGTCAGCATTCACAAGATAATTCACAGAAATAGTTTTGTATAATTGGGAGCAGATGGTGGATCACCAGCAGGGATATGCACGACAGCCTTATATTAAAAGCATATATAAAATATATTATTTAAATGGTAAATGGACTTTAGTTATATAACACTTTTCCAGTCTATTCCACCACTCAAATCCACATTTACCCAATTACACACACGTTCATACAGCGCTACTATATAACTGCCCTACTATAAACTATAAACTATATATGCTACACCTGCAGAGCAGATTGAGGCAATTTTGGGTTCAGTATCTTGCCCAAGGAGACTGGAGAAGCCAGGGATCGAACCACCGACCTTCTGTCTGGTGGACAAACCACCTACATGCAGTATCTCCACTCCACGTGCTGAACCTGCTCTGAACTGTGCATCCATCCATCCCTCTCTTTTTCTTCCACTCAATCTTTTGCATCCTCCTCTCATTCACTCTCTCCACATCTTCATTCATCTGACTCTTCATGTCTTTGCTCTCTTATCCATCTCTCCTGTCAATCACTCGTTCTCCCTCCTCCCACATGTTGCTGAGAAAGTCATCAGGAAATAGGCAGGTACAGTTTAGTGTTTAAACACTTTTTTGTTTTTGTCCACCGTTATGGTTTGGCGTGTGTCTGTGTGGGTGCGTGTGTGTGTGTGTTATTTATGTGCTTGTCAGTGTAGAAGAATTGCAGAAATATTATTTTATGACCAAGAGGAATTAAAGTAGGAAAAAAAATGAATGGAAGCCATATGGACTGAAAGAAAAGAAGTAGATACGAAGAGCAAAGCCTATACGTACCTACCCAGAGCTCATGCAAACTCACAACATAGTTCTGCGTGCACACATCAATAACACATACGTGACAAATGTTGTGTTTAAATGTTTGTCAGGGATGAGTAGCTCTTAATAAAGCAGCCACACACACACACACACAGTGGTTTTTAACATCTGGCAGCGAGCCCACGTCCTCCTGATTTGTGTGATCTGTAATGTATTTGATAATGTCATTAAAAGCCTGTGGTGAACCCAGATGGGACATATGGAAAACATGTTACCGTGCAGGCACTTTCCAGAGCAAGAGAAAGTAATATTCACTGACAGGCTCACAAATGGCACTGACTGGAGACACATGCACCAGAGTAAGTGGTCGAGTCTTCGCCAACTTTTACTTTCTCTCTCTTACTTTTTATTATCCATGAATAATTCCCACATTTCTTTATCAGCCTCTCTGCCTTTTCTTATTGTGCAGCAGCCGTTTCTTACATCCTCTCTTGATGATCGGGTCATGTCGGATCACTTTTACTGCAAATGTTTCTAAAAGAACCGAAAAAGAAAAAGATAATGGCACTATCTGTAATACTCATGCAGTCTTTTGAGTGAAATTGGCCGTGGGCCGGGTTCGGGGGGGTTGCCCACATGACAAGCAAAAAATGAGCGATTTTCAGTGACCTGAGCCCCCGGGTGGAGAAATGATGTTGTCTCAGTTTGAGCCGCTGTCAGGAGGAGTTTGAGACCTTCTGCTAGTTGTGGTGCATTTAAGCTTGATGTGCCATAAATGTAATTACGCAGCCCTCCTGAATTGCTGCAGGCGGAACTGTCTGCGGCCATTACAAAACGCTGGACCTCAGCCAAGACCAAAAACCTCCTATTCCCACCTTAATCTGTGGGAGGGAGGATGGATGGATGGAGAGAGAGAGAGAGAGAGAGAGAGAGGAGGATGGCGGAGGGAGGAGGGAGGCGTGGGTGGAAGGAGAGGGAGGCAGATCGTGATGAGAGGAAAGTTTTAAAACTGTAAAGAAAGAGAGGCAGAAAAACAAAAGCAAAAGGTCAAGCAGTCAAGCATTGAACTGATGGAGAGAGGAGGAAGTGAGCAGTGCAAAGGGAGGACGAGAGGTGGGAACCGGAGGGAGAGAAGCGAGGTTCATAGGGGAAAGTGAGTGAAGGAAGGAGGCAGGAGTGGGGGGGGGAGAGAAGTGTTCACAGGGGAACTGCAGAGCGAGAGAAAGGGATGGACGGATGAACGAAGTGGAGGAGGAGAGGGAGAATAATGAGAAAAGCAGACAAGGGTGTTGACCAGAAGTCCCTGTGGATAGATCAGAGGTCTCGGCAACGCAGCCTGAAGAGGATGTCAGGAGAGGGGGATAGAAAAGAAAATGACAGAAGAGAGGGAGGGAGAGAGGCTGGGAGGTGAAGGGAAGGCAGGAGGCAGGGGGAGGTCAGAGGAGAGGGGGAGAAAAAGAGAGTTTGTGACAAATGAAGAAAGAAAAGCGAGGGGAAAGGGACAAAGGGGGATATTACCTGGGTGCCATGTGCCGCCTGGTTTGTGAGTCTCGTTCACTACCGACACACACACACACACGCACACACACACAGACACACACAGATTTAGCTGTCAGAGACACATTACTTGAAATGATGAAATGAGAGGAGATGGCTCTTGTTTTACTATTTTATAACTCTGTCTACACACACACACACACACTGACACACAACACGCAGCACGGACATTTGAATAATTCAGCAAGTCTGTGCTGGTCCTTGCTGGCTGACTGACTGTGGCCCTGCAGGCTAACGGCACGACCACACACAGGCACACACACACACAGACACACACAGACACACACCTCACACACCTGTTCTTTCCTTTCCCTTGGGGTGAACGTATCGTGCTCTTTTTTTTCTGTCCTGTAGTTACACGCTAGACCTGGTTAGTCGCCTCCTGTCCACTGCACACTATTGTTATTCAGTACAATAGTGCAGTTTGTGTAAGCGAAGGAGAAAACATCACTTCCCTTCATGTCTGTGACCTTTGAACTTCAGAGAAGAACCTTTAATTTGAATAAGAAATATTCGTCCTGTGTGTGAGAATGAGAGAGAGAAATATGGAGGGAGCAACAGCAGAAGAGATGTAGAGTCACGCGTCTGTTCACCCTGGCCCCATCTTCCTGTGTCTCTTAACACAGGTGGAACCAACCTGCACAGAACAACACACACACACACACACACACACACACACACACTTTAACGTGAGCTGGGTAGCAGGTGAAGTCCAGATTGTTGCTGAAGCCTTTAAGACTGAGACAGATCAGGTTAAGACCTCAGGGAGGCCAGGTATCATCTGTCACCTGCTCACTGTGGATCTTCACTGCACAGACACAACATGGATGTGGCGGGGAGACAGCTTCACTTTGATGAGGCAACTGTTTGTGTTAAAATATTGTTCATGTGAACACAGAGAGAAGCAAAGAGATTAGGGACATAAACCAGGCAAAATGCATAAATTACTGGAGGGATATCTAATCTGGCAAGAAGGTTCTCTGCTGGCGACCTGTCCAGGGTGAACCCCCCCCCCGCCCTCTCTACCTCCTCTTGTGACCCTCAAGAGGATAGTCGGTAAAGATAATGGACGGATAGATGGATTCTCGCACACACTAACTGTTAATGTAAGCCAATCTAAGCGTAAGCACCGAGTTTGTGTCCCTCTGTCGCCCCAGTTGTTGTTCCCATGGTGACAGCTTTGTGTGTCTACATGGATTACACGTGTGTGGGCACCTCGTGAATTGCTGTCAAGAAGAGCCATTGTTTTAAACAGGCTGGAGGTAGATTGTGTTTTAAAAAGTGAAGTGTTTGCTGCTAAAATCCAAGTCGAGAACAAACATCACTTCCTCACTTTAGAACAAAGCCTAAGATTATTTGTTTAATTACAGATAAATGGAGGTTTTGGATACAGTCATCACTTAGTTAAACAACTCAATCAACTGTGTACATTTAAACTCACTGGTTGACATTATTGTGACACTACTCACAATGATCCAAAGAACAGGAAGGTAGAGTCTCCTGTTAAAGTCCCACCTCAGTTTAAATTATACCCCATGTGCTGTGTAGGAAAGAAGCATATTTACATTTTGACAGTGAAGTTAACTTATAGCATTGAGACAGAATATTATACAGAGTATTTTTTGTCACCCCGTGCTTATGAAGATATTGTTCGTGTGTGGCCGTGTGGGGCGACGGAACAGCGAGAGTGTAACAGTACATCAAGCAGCAGCTGAAACAGAGTCTGTTTGGTGACACTAAACAAAACAAAGGACGCCAGATTTATGTCCATAGAGAATATGTAAACAGTTCTCAGGCTGTCCCAGCTACACACACACACACACACACACAACTCACACACATACACATATCTAAACGTACACAAATAGAAACAGTACACTGCAAATTAAAAAAACGCGTAAAACGGCAGCAACAACATTCGACTTTCACCCACTCTTATATAGGCGACACATACAGTGCTTAAAATATGTGTGTGTGTGTGTGTGTGTGAGTGTGTGTGTGTGTGTGTGTGGCGCATACGTGTGCTGAAGGAATGTCACAGTGTGCACCAAGGGAAATCAGAAAACACCCGCCAGCTCCCAAATCCAGAGAGTGAGACTGCATAATTACACTTTTACCCACAGACACACACACACATGCTCACACACACATTGTAATTACACTCCGATACCACAATCCCATTAAGTCTTTCGGGGCCTTTGGGCATTTTCCCATCATTTAACTGGTCACAGTTTCTGGTATTAAGGCGAGTGCGAGGGCACGAGTTCACTGGGTCTGACTTTGTGTCCTACACCCTTGGGGGTCACAGGTTCGATTCCCCGCTGGCCCAATGGCCTTCTCGTTTCTGCAAGTCGGAAAACACCCCTCACGTCCTGTGGTTTAATGGATCGAGAACAGGAGGAAAGTAGTGAACTTACACACACAGACACACGTACACACCAAAACAAAGCTAACATCTATAGACGAGTACCCAAGCAAGTAATTGCACGGCCTTTTGGCTCTGCTGAATGAGGTTTACTGCTCCCTGTGATAGACACACCATGTGGTGTTTTCTGCACTGATGTAACATAATAGAAAGAGTGTTAGAGCCATGGAGGGAAAACAGCCTTTGAGGTCCTGTAATGGATTTTTTCCCCCTTAAATTTATAGCAGTATATCATCGTGGCAGGGAGAAAGAGAGAGAGAGAAGGAGAGAGAGGAGGAGAGAGATGTCTAAGAGACAGACAGAGCGGAGGGAAGAAAGTGAAATAATAGTGGAAAGAGCAAGAAGCTCCAGCTGCGTCTTCCTGCGGTGAGATGACACCGGGGCTGATCGACAGAGATATGAAGTCTTGTTGTCAGGAGACAAAAACACTTCTTCTGGCCATGTGTGCGCTCGCATTCAATTTCCCTTTCATCTGGATTTGTGTGTGTTTTTTCCTGAGGAAATCATTGTGTGCGTGTGTGTGATTGTACACACACAGTAGGGGGAAGCTGGCAGGGCTCTTTGTAAGGTGGTGAAAGGTAGATTGTGTGTGTCTCTGTCTGGGTCTGCGTATGCATATGTATGTATGTGTGTGTGTGTGTGTGTGTGTGTGTGTGTGTGTGCATAAATAAACCTAAACACTCATTACTGCTGTTGTGCACAGGCAGAGTGTTTATATTGTGTGTACAGTGTGTGTGCACTTGAAGTCCCCTGGCCTCTTTGACTAACTGTTGTTAGAGTTTCGTCTTGTTACTCCTCCTGAATCCCTCCTGTTGTTTTTACATTTCTGTGTAAACGAGGGTTAAATAAACAAGTCACCCCGGGTTGAGTGAGTCAGCTCCAGAGACGAGAGCCTAATGGCCGCTCACCCCCCCGACACGTCACAGCTGTGGACTCAACACAATCTGACTCCAGCTCCGTGTTTAACCTGCAGACATGAGGCCGATAGACTAGCAAAACAAAATGATAATGATGTAGGACCCAGTGATATCTGGGCTGTCTTTGTCGTATCGAGGACGTGTGTTCAGGCAACAGTGAAGTTAATGTCCTCCTCTCCTCTCCTCTCTTTCTCTTCATAGGTTTTCCATGCCAACGTGGATGCCACAGAGGTGGTCCTCAATCGGATCCCTCAGCCGGTCCTGGCCCGCTTCGTGAGGGTCCGACCTCAGACCTGGAAGAACGGCATCGCGCTGCGCTTCGAGCTGTACGGCTGTCAGATTACCGGTGAGGAGGATGAAATATCTTCTTCTTTTTTTTTCTCCTGCCTCCTCGTGGGACTCGTTTCTGTGAAAACACACATGTATTCGTCCTGCCAAGTTTTATACTGGTGATATACTGGCTTTTACAACAGGTCAAAAGGTCGGTAAGAGCAGAAAATAACTCTCTTAGAAAACCCTTTCCCTGGAGAAATAGAGGAACACTTGAAAGGGTCTTTTCCACTGTCTTTATTCAAATAATCTAATAATGAATAATTCAGTAATTCGTCCACCTATTAATCCATCCAATGCTCCTATTCACATTTTAATCTACTTTCTCCAAACGGTTTCTCTCCCTTCACACAAACACACACACTCACACATCACAAGTGCACTCACACTCTTGCCCTCGCTCTTTCATGTACATATCCTCCCTCTCTGTCTCCCACTCGCACAACGCACACTAAAACACATACACACACACACACACACGCAAGCACACAAAAAGAAACACTCACAGTCCTAATAGAATAATACTAGAGTGTGATGTGTGGGTGATAACATCAGAGAGTAACAGGCTCTCAGCTTTCATCTGCAGCCCTGGCAAACAAACACGATTTCAACCGGCATAATCAGCTCAATACTATAAATAGATAAAACTTAATTAGACTGTCTCTCTGTGTGTGTGTGTGTTTGTGTGTGTGTCTGTGTGTGTGTGCTACTTGTACTTTTATCTTTGTGAGGACAACATTAAGAGTGGGAACGTTTTGTCTCCAAAACCTCAAACGGCGGTTCAAGGGTTAGAGGTGGAGGTAATGGGTGAGGGGCAATGGGAAATATGTAATATGTGTCCCCTCAAAGATAGAAGTATATATTTCTATGTGTGTGTGTGTGTTTGTGTGTCTGTGTGTGTGTGTGTGTGTCCCAGCTCCCCTGTATCATTATTGGGTTAGAGCCTCTCTCTGCTGCCATTGAGAGGGACAGATATGCTCTTATCTAGGAGGGCTATTTCAGCACCCACACAAATCACAATCACACCATAACAATATGATACCGTGCGCGTGTGTATGTGTGTGTGTGTGTGTGTATAAGTGAGTGTGTGTTTGTGTGAGAGAGGCAGAGTGATACAGCAGGTAAAGTAGACGGACGTGGCATATATCAGGTACCCTAACCTGTGTTCTTTTCCACAAATTTTTTTTTACCCCATTTTAACACCTGAAATTGCATTATACATCACCCTCCTTCCCTCACTCCTCCTGAGAAGCCATTCAACACATCTTTTGGCCAACTCCCTTTCCCCGGGATATTGCTCATTTCTGCCACCGCGTAATGGCAGCAATCCATCACGAGCCCCGAGGAAAACACACTGACTTCTTATGCAAAAACTCCTGACACCTTCCGACTGGTGTGTCCTCTGTTGAGGGGCTGAGTCGGTTACCTCACAGCAAAACAAACACTTTCCCCTGAAATATGTTTATTACCTGCAGAGAGAACCTCATGAGGAAAAACATATCTGCTATTAGCCGTGCCGTATCTTTTTCTTTTTCTCCCGCCCTGCACACACGAGTTGCGAGCACACACACACACAATGCCGGGGTAATGCCCCACACAGGCCTATAAAGGAGGTCATAAAGCAGTCAGTCGGTGACATGTCATTAACTTAAATCACACTTTTATGTCCCTCGCTCGACTTTTTCCTCACTTTCTGCCGATCCCTCTTTCTCTGTCGCTCTGTTTTTTTTTATCTTTCCTCCACGTTCTCCCTTTCTCTTCCATCCTTCCTTCCATCACCTTTGTGAAAAGCTTCCATTCCCAGTCCCCCCCCCCTCCCTCAATCGATCCCATCCTTTACATTCTCCCTATCCCTGGCTCATTCAGCTCCGCCTCGCCTCCATCCTTTCTTCTCTCCCACCGTAATCTTTTTTTATTCGGCCCTGCGGCACCTATCATTCATTTATTTTTAGCTCCTTTGTGTGTTTTTTTTCCACACTGGGCTCATGTAGTGTGTACATTTGTATCAAGATAAATGTATATATCGGCCGGATAGAGGAATCAGTGAGTACTATGTCGGGTCTGTAGTGAGACCCTGTTATCTGGAAAAAGCACATTGTGTGTGTGTGTGTGTGTGTGTGAACATGCGTGGGCTGGACATCAGAGCGTGAGGGAGAGAAAGTGTGTTTCAACCTGTGAGAGAGACCTCGACTCTCCAATCACTACGTGCTGGTGGATGTATTGCTTTGTGTAAGTGTGTGTGTCTATGTGTGTGTGTGTGTGTGTGTGTGTGTGTGTGTGTGTGTGTGTGTGAGCTTTAAGGGCTCTCCTTCTGTCGTGTCATATCTGGCTATTTCTGTTCCTGCGATCTCCAGAGATGATATTCTCCCACTATCGACTCCCACTGCACTCCTGCGATAAAACGCATTTGCTGGTTTCCAGTAGCCACTGACACAACCAGCAGATGTGACAAAGAGGCGTTGAATAAACAAAACAATAACATAATTTTCTTCTCAGTTAATCAGTCCTGAAGTTTGCGTTGACTCATCTTGCCCTGGCCATTGCTGCTGCTGCTGCCGTTGTTGTTGTTGTTGTTTATTCTTCATCCATTATTCACCAAAGTGAGGCGCAGTTGCAAACGTCACAACATTAAACTTTCATCTCCTCGAAGACCCGGAGAATGTCACCATCAATCACTGTCACCCTTCACTGTCAGGCCGCTCTCCTCCTCCTCCTCCTCCTCCTCCTCCTCCTCCTCCTCCTCTCTTTATCTTTCTCACCCCTTCCTCTCAACGCGCTCTCTTTTCAGTCCGTCTCTGCTGAGCTTTTGCCTCTCTTTTATCTCCCCTGCCTTAAACTCCCATCTCACATCTCGTGCTTTATTCCTCGTTTCCTTTCTTCACATCTTCATCCCTTCATCTCTCTTCCAGTGCCATACTGTTTGAGTCCTCTCCATTTTTAAATGCAAATGGTCACTCTGTTTGGTTCCCTTTGTGCTTTTTTTTCCGCCTGGCCTTTTTTATGGCAGCACCATATTTTAATTATTGTTAGACTAAAGCACATTAAACAGCATCACTTTGATCTGCAGCTTGCTTTCATTTAGTTCTTCTGTTTTCAGGCTCAATTCCCTGTGAAGAATCCCCTTCGGTAGCTCAGTTAAAGTTATGCAGCAACTTTGCAGCGGGAAGGAAAGATAATGAAATGGGTTGATAGAGAGCAGCTCGGAGGGGCTGTGGGGCACAACACAACCCGTTGTGGTTGTTTTGTTGTCACAACTGCATGTACCAAGATGATATCAAACGGAAACACCAAATTATTCTTTGACCTTAAAGTCAATACCAATCAGGAAGATCTTTTAGAAAACAAAATGTCATTAAACCATTGTGTAGCAAAATCCAACAGACATTAAAGAGTAATGATAATAGTATGTATCAGCCCTCAACTTACCTTAAATCATCTCTATCACCATTTCCAAAGCTTTTCAAATGAATATCTCATTTCCTGGCTGCTTCTAATTTAACTTCACATTTTATTTGACAAACTTCCGATGTAGAATTTATCAGAAGATTATCCTAAGAGTAGGAATTGCCCAGTGGAGATGTCAAAATAAACTTATACCATGTTTCTCTGTGTGCTGTGTTAGATGCTCCCTGCTCAGAGCTACAGGGCATGTTGTCGGGGCTCCTGCCCGACTCCCAGATCTCGGCCTCCTCCATGAGGGACATCCACGGCTCCATGGGTGCAGCCCGACTGGTAGCCAGTAGATCCGGCTGGTTCCCCAACCCGACACAGCCCATCGCTGGAGAAGAGTGGCTCCAGGTCAGTGACCTTTATCACAGCCCTACATGTTAAGATGTTCAATAAGGATTTTAAAGATTTGTTTGAAAGTTTAAGATAAAGCACTTTAAAATTGGGCTATTTGGGATCTGGAAATTGATTGACTTCTATCTTGTAAACAGGCAGCTCACATTAATAACTGTTCTCTCTGTGTTATAGGTGGACCTGGGTGTGCCCAAGATGGTGCGAGGCATTATTACCCAGGGTGCAAGAGGGCTGGAGGGCAGCACCAGCGCCGAGAACAGGGCATTCGTCAGGAAGTACAAACTGGCTCACAGCTTGACCGGCAAAGACTGGACCTCCATCACTGACAGCAAGACTGGGTTCGCCAAGGTAAGCACACACACACACACACACACACACACACACTAACACACAGACATGTACTCTCATCTCTCCGATTGTCACTTTCACTTCTTCCTCATTTGTAGTTTATTTATAGCTGTCTTTCAAAGAAACCCCTCTTCTCTCTCTTTCTCTCTCTCCCTTCCTGTTTGTCTCTTTCTCTTACTCAACCTCGTCATTTTCAGTAAAAAAAAATTCCATTTTATTACAGCCAAAGCTCTGATAATAATTCAATTTAATTACCTCACTCTTCATTCTCCCTGCCTCTTCCTTTGTGTCCCTCTAACTCCTCTGTACTCTCCTTCTCCGCTTCTTCTCCGTCTCTCCATCCTCTCGTTCGCTCACCCTCTATTTGTCTCTCATGGGTGTTAATTAAAAATGTCTTTCCTGCATCACCACCCAACACTGCCGGCAGTCGTAACACACAGTGAGACAGGGGCACTTTAAACTCTCTTCTCCTTTCTGAGACTCGGTCTTAAAACCCTTTAATAGCACTACTGAGTGCCGGGCTTTTTTCTCCTGCTGCTGCTTAGAATCCCTGCGTCCTCTCATCTGCCTGTCTGTTTTAAAACGAGCTTCCCAGGGAAATCCATCATATGTTTTTATATATATATATTCCTAGAATGGGGAGAGACAGAAGATCCAGTTCAATTAATGAAACCAATATTCTAACTTTCACCACCCCATTTAAATCTGTGGTGCAGTCTAGTCAGTTCCAAGCTGGTAATAAATCTTTTTCTTTTTGCCAGAGGCTGTTTGCAAGCCGCCTCGAAAAACTGCCTCGGAAATCAAAAGGAAACACACTCTCTGTTGTTATTTATATGGCACATGTCACACTGCGTTGGGAAACAAAGCTGATTAGTGCCGTTCTATGACAAGCGTATCATTTTCCTATTGTCTCACAATGAGACTTAAACAGTGGAGAAATTAAATAACTCATCTGTATTGATTTCCTCCGGGTTTCTCTATTGCTTCAGAGATCTCTGCCTGTCTCTATCGCATCCTGACACATTTCACACAGGTCAGAGCTTGTCACTCACAGTTTTGTGTCTCAGCCTTTAAAGCTCTCACTCTCAGAGGTGTCAGTCATTTGCCTTTAGACCGATTTTCCTTGCGAGCTCACGACCTGAGCTCACGTATATGAAACCTGGCAGGAAAACATGCTTCACACTGGAGCAAAGGGATGTTTGACCCTCTACTATCTCTCCTGAAGTCTTGTAACATCCACTCTCCTCATGACTCTGCTTCCCTCCTCTTAGATCTTCGAAGGCAACGGCCACTACGACACTCCGGAGGTGCGGAGGTTCGAGGAGATAGTGGCCCAGTTCATCAGAGTGTTTCCGGAGAGGTGGTCGCCCGCTGGGATCGGCATGAGGATGGAGGTCCTCGGCTGTGAACTGCCAGGTAAGGAGCACTCTCTTGCTTATGTGAGATATAACAGGAGGTTACACACGTTTCAAATCACTGCGCACACAGATGGACTCACAACTTTGAGCTCCCACAGACATAGAAATTCAAACAGATAAACAGACTAATACACGTAAAACAAATGCTCTATTTAACACACATTACCCACCTACTGTGATCAATATCAATCTTTTCCAAATCTTAAACAGTATATCACCATAATTATTGTGATATGTTTACATGTATATATTAATTGTCACAAACTAAACATTAGTAACTGCAATGTACAGTGTAAATCATGCAATTAATCCTCTTCATCTGCCATGAGTGCAAGTTTGGTTGTGTGCTTGTGAACGCACAATATGTGTGTGTTTTTTATCCATCATACTTCACTGTGTCTCTGTACACAAATATATGTACAGTATTTGCATATGTGTGTGTGCATATGTGTATATAAAGTACACACTCACATGCATTCCACAAATCGGTGGGTTAAGTAATCATGTTGCTCTATAGGAGATTTGGTATGTCTGGACAGGGATTAACATGTCTAGGTCATGGGACTTTTACTAATAGTGCCCAGCTGTGTAGTGGTTCTATATTGTGCTCACAGCCTATTGTGTTAATAACATGTTGTCTAGCTTGTGTTTAGTGAACAGTGATGTAAATGTTGGGCTTTGATTTTGGTTTCTATCATCAATCATGATTCTGTTAGAGAAAATATGATTTGTTGGTTTTGCTACTGGCACCAGCTGACGTGAAGCAGGCTGGTCCTGTGTGTGTATTAGGGTCACTTACAGGAAAAAATAATTAAAACGTTTTGAGAATAAAGACATCATAATACAAATAAATATATAAATAAATTTACGTAAATAGTTAAAATATTATGTTTACTCTCATTAAATTAAGACTTTATTCAGAATTTGTTTTTTTTCCACGTGGCCCTAATACTCTATCTTATATTTAGATTGTATAGAAACATCATTTTCAGAAGAAGAGGTTGCTTATCAAGATGATATTCTACCTTATTTTCATTTTGGGTTTTATGTGAGTGGCAGTGCAGAGAATCTAAACTATCAGCTCATCGGCGTGAAGCCCTGCTGGCACAATGAAGTCAAAGTGAAACATTGACCTTGTCGGTCGGATTCCACGATTGAAGCCAAATAATTTCCCTTTTAATGGAGATACATTTTTCGTCATATGGCCCAATCATGCTGACAGTAACCTCTGTGACTGCCACTGGTTTCCTCTGTGTGCTCGTTATTGAACAGAACAACATCATCCACATCGTATCTGCAGCCAATCAGATCGCAGCGCTGATCAACCTCCTGGCTCCCGGGCTGCGTGATGGTCGGCCTGGTCTGTGTCTGCGTGCCAGATGTTCGCCCTCTGGATGTAATCCGTGCATTAGACATGATAACAGTTCACTCCCACTTCACATGATCACCGCAGCGACTGCCCCGGCCACCACCCTTAACACCACCACCACCGCACACACACACACACACACACACACAGACACACACTGAGATAATGCAGCATCCCAGTGGCTTAGAGCGGTTTGATTTTGTGCAATTTCACTGTGTCTGGTTTTTAATTGTCTCCACACAAGGGGAAGTGAGGATAACAGTGAAAAACGCATGATCTCACTGGATGTGCAGTCACAATCCGTCTGCTCGAGCTATAACGGAAAACAATAAAACAGGAGAGCACATTAAACAACTACTGAGCGTGCTGTGCGTAATGTTTGTGTGTAGGTGGGTGTGTGACTGTGTGTTTGTGTAGGTGTGTGCCTACATTTGTGTTTGTGAGCAAGTGTTGAGTTGCAACGGAAGATAAAATATTCAACAGAGTGCATCAGCTTCAGTCCACTGAACAAAGCTGTTTGCACATAAGTCACATGCACAAGAAAAACGCGGACACATTTAAATCCTTGAACTACAACATTTACACACACAGACACACACACACACACACAAAAGATACAAAGTCATTCAGAAAAAGAAAAAACTCTCTCCTCATGAAATCCTACCAGCTTGTTTTCCCTCCTCCATTTAAAAACTTTCCATTCGTCTCTACAGGCAGCTTTAAAAACAGCTCTGATTATTATTATTTATTTTACCAAGCAGGATATGAGGCTACCCCTTCATTTACGACGCACCCTTGATCCTCTATAAAACCCCTGGAAGTTCCCTTTTCTCCCCCCCGCCCATGCGCCTCAAGCTACATCCCCACCTGTCTCAGCACCGCCCGCAAACTGAAGGAGGGAATGAATGAAGTGATGAATAAATGAGAAGAGACACTGTGAGGCGATCACATGTTCACCGACACACACACACAGACACACACACACACACAAGCAGACACACACAATGCAGTGGATGAGGCAATCAGAGTGGCCCTTCTATTATTCAGTGGTTTGTTTCTCTACCTATTTTTCTTAAGACCCAGAGAGAACACGGACCTCTGCTGGAGACCAGAGTCCAGAGACCCTCTTTTCTTTTTTATGAATAATAAAAATCAGATGAGACTATGTAAGAACATTTTATTTTCAACAAAAGAAATCTTGATCACAATGGGTTTATGGATTTTTAGGGCCATAGAGGGAAATTATGCTCAAACTACATACCTGGTCCACTACAGGTGGTTAATGACAGTGCTGCACGTATCAGTAGATACCCCGTGGTTTTTGAAATGTGGGATAATATTGGACGGCTTTCATATTTTTTCCATCATTGTTAAAAGTGGCACTGAGTAGAGAACCTCTACCAAGAGCCAGCAGTCCATTTAATTTCAGTCAGGCTGCACACACTTATATAAATCAGTCCTATTCATGTTTCTAATATTTTACATCCAGATCAATTTATTATTATTAAGCTTGAACCCAAGTTGGCTTCCTGTCAGCTGTTCTAATAAATAACAAACCTGCATCATCTGAAATGACTGGTCGAGGGTAATACAGTAATAACTGGGATAAGAAAACAAGTCTCCTCTGGTTTTCATTCATGTGTGCAAACCAGTGCTGCTGTATTTAGATTTAAGCAGAATTTAGTGTTGCTTATGCATCATTTATTCATCACTCAAAAGTATATAAAGACAAAGTCAATATGATACGATGTCAGTCGGAAAAAAACCTTATATCCCTTAAACACCAGCTTTAACACACTTGATGAAAACATTGCTTTTCCATTACCGCTGCTGTATTGTTTTCATATTTCACAATGAAGCGCACTGACCTGGCCTTGGGGCTGTAAAACAATTTCCCCACATGGGAGAGACAATCTCTGCACCCAATTACAATGAAGAAATCCAGAAATTACGGATACGGGGGTTCTCAGAGGGGACACACAATAATATAGTTTAGCATCTCATTACGGCGCCAAACCCTCGGTGCGACAACAGACACAAATCCAGGGTATTATTGCGGGACTCATTCTAATCATTCATGCCAGATATACGGAGGCAACGTGTAATTTGGGTCTCGACTTTTGGAAGCGAGCAGAGAGCTGCCGGGCGGCCAGATCGGTTCATGTTTTAAATGACTGAGCTATCAGAACATCTGCTATGCACTCATCTCCCTCGTTCAACACCTAGTGGTTAGCAGGCAGACACACACACACTGCATGCACAGACACACACACACACACACACACACTAGGGCTGCAACTCCCAGTTTTTGTGAGAATGAATTAAACTCTCTATTATTTTTTAAGATTAATTGATGATAATTGAATTATCCTCAACTGGTGTGTGGACATTTCTTCTGTCCTTATCAAGTTTTGATGTTGGTGCTTTGTTTATAGACATTGGCCAGTGACTGGGTGAGTGTCCGATTGATCCTCTGGACAACCTGTGGAGATACCAGCTGCTGATAAGGAATCTTTTAGTAGAAAACAAAGCAGGCCTTTCTGAGAAAACACAAAGTTGCATGTGAGAAAGTGAAGATTTCTACGAAAGTGAAGCAGTTTGTTTTTGGAAAAATCATTCAGGGTCACATTTCATGCAGGAAGCAACAAGTTAGTTAATGAGGTTCCATCAATCACATGTCGATGATGCTGGACACGGAAAAACACGGACACATACACACTCCAAAAACACCTCCATAGAGACAGAGACTCCCTGCTGGGAATATTGTTGTTTAGAGGTCCTGTTCCAGAGGTGTTCTGCTGTTCTAGGTTTCCAGCCAATTGTGTGTGAGTGTGTGTGTGTGTGTGTGTGTGTGTGTGTGTGTGTGTGTGTGTGTGTGTGTGTGTGTGTGTGTGTGTGTGTGTGTGTGTGTGTGTCCAACATTGCTGATCGCTTTCACGTGTTTGCCGTGGCTCCTGTCCAGGCGCTTCCATGTGATTGGTATCATGTGTCCTCAGTCCCACCGCTCTCTCTCTCTCTCTCTCTCTCTCTCTCTCTCTCTCTCTCTCTCTCTCTCTCTCTCTCTCTTCTCTGCTGCTCCTACTCCTGTCTTCTCTTGCTCCTCCGTAGAAATCAATGCGATTATATAAACACAACATTCACCAGCAGTGACAGCAACCAGATTGTAGGATAGTTTTTTTATTCAATGAATGCATAATAAAAAATGTATCCTGGCAAGCAGTTATAGAGAAAGCTGTGAGTGGACAAACAACATTATTAAATCATTATTATTAATCGGTTAACTTTTGATCAATGCTGCAGCCAAAGCCCGACTAATAGAACCTATAACAAACAGCTGGGTTGTAATAGAGTAGATTGATGTAAGAAACAAAAAGCAGCTGCTTCGGTTCTTTAATTTAACAAAGTTACAGATCTGACCCTGAACTTTTATACCAACGGGCACAAACCCATTAGCAGGAACAGAAAATAACATCAGACATGGTGGGTGCTGCTGGTGGCTACTGGTCTCTGCCCATTGGACTCCCCTCCCATCGGAGGAATGTAATCACTCCCCTCCGCTTCACATCTCAATAAACACAATAGGCCTGAACATCAAGCACCAGTCATTTTAAACCATATACAATCATGTTGGTTTCACTTCAGAAGGACAGTTCGGTTTATCTTTCCCTTCTGCTTCTCCCTGAGTTATCGCACATTGGAACACTTAGGCCTGGGCGAAGGTTCAGTGCTGGTGCCGGAGTGTTTATATGTGTCTGTGTTCAAAAAGCGCTCGGGTTTAAATATTTGGGTTTGACTCGCCTTGTCTCTGCTGACGTGCCTGACTCTGTTTTTCTCTCCTTTATCGGTCATCCATCCATCCATCCATCCATTCATCCATCCATCCATCCATCCATCCATCTATCCATTATCTCAGGGCACTTTAAATAGTCAGGTTCGAGACCGCACAATATTATAGATAAACCCAAAAGTTCCCACAATGAGCAACACTCAAGAAAAGGTCAACTGTAGCCTCTTTGGTTTTTAATCCACCAGCCAAAACTCAACCTGCTGCCATTATCAAGATGATTTTTATTTGTTTTACAATTAAATTAACAGTCTACACTAATTTATATTATTTGTGTTTTCGTGCTCACATCTCCTGCTGTTCATTAACGATGGGGATAAAAGACTTTTACATATTTTCAATGATGTTCAGAGAAAAACAAGACTTGTGAATTTTTAATACATGACCCAAAATGCAATATCCCTACAGTTAAATATTGCCAAAAAACCACTGATTGGACCTTGGAAGGCGTTAAAAAAAAATATCCTTGTTCACATCGCTTTGTGATCTAGAAAGTTGTCCCTCTCTTCTCCAGAGAATTTAATGGCCCACTTGCTTAATGGCTCGTGCTTCACTTCAGCTTGGTCCTTTGTAGATGACTGCGGTTCAATGCCAGCAGCCTCTTTTTTATCATCTGGGTTGTTGTCGTACTCAGCTTGACACTTAAGGCTGTAATTACAATCGCGTACCTTGCAGAGCTTCGTTGCACAGTGGACTAATGAGCAATCCACTGTCAGTAGTTGTCCTGACATAAAGAGAAAGACTTTCCTCTTCTGCCTCAGCTGTTGAGCTCGTGGCTCGGCCTTGTAGCTACGCTCTATAATCGGACGGCCCTTATAAACCACAGTCATGCGCTTTAGTCATCGGCCTCCAATAGATTATTGCCAGGTTCCATAAACTGGCCTTCCACCGTCTACTAGGCATTAAAACTTGTGGTCCAGTTGCTGCACTTAACCATAAAACCAGATATTAGCTGGCTGTACAATGGGCTAATTAGGCATTTAGTCTGGAATGGGTTTCCTGCTGTAAAGAACTCCTTCTCCCTCCCACTCATCTTCAGGAGAGGGAGCCATAATTAGTCGAAGCACTTTAAGCGACATACAAATCAATCCAGCACTTTGGGTTTTTAAGTACAGTTTGTCTGATTTCCCCCGTTTAGGGTCCGTGGCAGGATTTCAATCCCAAAAGCACTCGTGTTTTTCCGCCAGTTCTTTTCATTTGATGTCATAGTTAACATTTTACTTCATAATCTCAGCTTTTTTAAGGCTAGTATCCAAGTTTCCCTTCACAAGGGAACTCGGTCTCTCTCAGCCAGCTTCTTGATGCATTGCAGACAGAGAGCGATGCACAAACAGGAGTTTTAGTTTGAAAGATACGACGTGTTTTCAACAGGAATTCTACTTACAGTAAATAAATACCTGCAGCGAACCACTCAGCCAGTGGTAACACAGCTAGTCTCAGTCATTAAATACCAGTGAAGTCCTTGTTACAGTGCACAGTAAAGAGGAGGGTGTCTCGTATATATATGCACAGTCTGCTACTCGGTCTGCCAGTCAATCACATAGTCATTAGGTAAAAGACCCCCCACCACACACACACACACACACACACACACACACACACACACACACACACACACACACACACAGAGATCCTGCATGTCCCAATAATTTGAGTAGTGATGACGTTCTCTCTCTCTCTCCCGCTCTCTCCCCCCCCCCACACACACACTCACACTCTCACACACTTTGTCAGTAGTCGTTATTTAGGCTGACAGGTAGATTTATAACCAGAGCTCTTTCCATAATTGAACAGTTTTTCTGTCTCTCTGTTTCCGCCTCACCCTGCTCAGTCAGCAGATTTACAATGGGTGTGTATGTGCACACGCACCTCTGCACGTGTGTGTGTGTGTGTGTTTGACTAAACTAAACGCCTCCTGTTTCTCCATTTGAGGTGTGTGTGTGTGTGTGTGTGTCTGAGATCCATGGCAGGTTGCTGTAACTCAGTGGCGACCCACTGCAGTATACAGATGTAAGGATTATTATATGCTTCACGTTCCAGTTTGAATCCCCGTTCTGAACAGACAAATGATATTAAACAATCCTTATAAGGCAATCTGTTGAAATTATTTGTAGTGACCTTTACTTGCTACAGAGATCCTCCTCGTGGATGGAGAGAGGAGTGGAATGGAGGAGGTTGGTGAGGAGGAGGATGAGGAAGAGGAGGAGGACAGGCAGAAAGCGAACCTGGATTAGATAAGTGTAGAGGAGGTGGAGATCGACACTGGAGGCTGACAGGAGCTGTGTGTGGTCACTAATTAGGAAAACGGTGGTGAGAGGTGGAAGGGGTCGGGTTCCCTGCTTCGTGCACCCCATATAGGGGGCTAATTACAGTGGTAAAGGGCACCAAATTAAAACAGCTTAATGTCAGCAGCTGGGACCTACTTATCCAATGTTAATATCTAATTCTGTGTGTGTGTGCGTGCGTGCGTGCGTGCGTGCGTGTGTGTGTGTGTGTGTGTGTGAGTGTGTGTGTGTGTTGAGACAGCGATATGAAGCCACTCTGTTTGGGTTTATATAATAATCCTGCATACTTTCACTGTAAGCAGACTGTGTAAACAACTCAATAAAGTTATGCACACACACACAAATAAGACACACATTACAGGAATGGATGAACCTAGACACTTGCAATGAACCCAACGCCATTAGTGAATGTGAAGAGTTCACGCTAAACACATGACACACACACTCAAAAATACACAGAAGGAGAGAGGGAGTGAGAGAGAGAGAGAAAGAGGAAGAACGATCAGCGAGTGAGTCATGGAAACATCTTGAACAACCAAACAAGCAGTAAATCTACAATGGTGGTCTCACGTTCACTGGGCATGGTGGTTAGGACAGATTCAAAATGACACCAGACACAGGGAATCATGAGAAGGTTGAGAGGAGAGCGAACGGCTGCTTGAAAAGAGCGAAAGAAAGAGACACACACTCACAACAAAGAGAGAGAGAGAGAGAGAGAAAGAGCTGCGGGCGGACAAAAGCGAGGGACGGGTGGAAATCAAAACACGCCTCTGGGGGAGATGACAGAAAGAGAACGAGAGAAAGAGTTATGGAGAAGAATATTGCGGTTGTGGTAAAAAGAGAAACAACACTAGATAGGGTTTCACTTCTACGCCGGAGAGGAATAAGTGTCTGTGTGTGTGTGTATATGTGCGTGTGTGTGTGTGTGTGTGTGTGTGTGTTTGGAAAGAGTTGGGAGCTCTGTGGTAGCGATGATGGTTTTGCAAAGCAGAAGAGAACCTGCCCAGATTTATTGTGACAAAAGAAGGGAGAAGATAGAAAGACGGATGGGATTTAGAGAGCAGAAGGGTGGAAGAGAAAAAAGAAAGAGAGAGGGCAAAGTGGCTTCTGAGAATCATTTGGGGAGAGGTTTGTGGTGTCAGGCATGTGCCACGCAACCTGTTCTACTGTTCCCTTACGTCAATATATAGACATTGCACAAGCTTAAACCACTGCATGTGTGTGTGTGTGTGTGTGTGTGTGTGTGTGTGTGTGTGTGTGTGTGTGTGTGTGTGTGTGTGTGTGTGTGTGTGTGTGTGTGTGTGTGTGTGTGTGTGTGTGTTGCTTAAGCAGTCAGGGGCATTCAAGGAATCTTAACTAACTGTAGAAAACTGCTTATTAAGACAGGAAGGTCTTGGGGTTACACTGATATATCCCTCTGCTGACGTAGGCTTGTGTGTGTGCGTGTGTGTGTGTGTGCACATCTCTGATTTATCTATCACACACTGGTTGCTGCTGTGCACCAAGGTCAGTTTGAGTGCAGCATCTATCATCGTAGCGTCGAGTGTGTGTGTCTGTGTGTGTATGTGTGTGTGCACCCGTGTGTACTTGCCTGCCAACCTGCAGTGGATACACTGAGTGGCGAGGTGCAGTGTAGAGCCGGGTGCCAGCTCGCTGCCTCAGCTCACTCTGTCACTGTCTGGCTCGTGACAAACCTCAGCTCTAATTCAGCGTCTGTACAAACATCATTAGTTACTGCAATATCTCAATCTCCCTTTTATTCAGAAGTCACAGCTGCTCAGTTAAGATATTACCACGTTCAGTCGATGGAACAAACTGTGAAAGTTTGAAAAAGCAGAGTTTAGATCTGATTAGTCTCAGTCCAGTAATGTCTCTGCTTACTAGACGGTGTTGGAATAAGAGTTCATGCAAATTGTACTAAATACAGAGTGAAGATGACATGTGGTGACTCTTCTCCATCTTGCCTTGTCATCTCATTCTATTCTATTGTTTTCTAACCCTGATTCTAACCTCTTCTGTCGACAGAATCCACCACTGTACCTGACACCATGACCCCCACTGTGCCCAGAGTGGAAATGACCACTGCTGCAATGAGATCTGGTAAACACACGCACAGGCACACACACACACACACACACACACACACTCATATCTCCATGATTTCAGAGGTCAATACCTTGAAAAGCTAAACTTAAAACATGTCTTTACCTTAAAATGTTATGATTTATGTTATGATGACTGGTTTTGTGTCCCCATGAGGAAGAACAAGCCATAATGTCACAATGTAAACAAAAAAAAAGAGTAATACCTGGACCACACACACACACACACATTTCTTCGAAGTGCATATGCAGACATACTTTCTTCTCGTCCAGACACACACTTACACACACTCTCACACCCTGGAGGTCAAACTCATGATGTCATCTTGCACCTCGGGGCCTCTGGACTTTGAAGTCTGTTGGATTCAAGAGTCCCACAGGAGTCGGTGTTTGAGTGAAGATCAGCTCTCACAGTCAGAGGAGTTTGCCTCGTCACACACACACACACACACACACACACACACACACACACACACACACACACACACACACACACACACACAGAGACACACGCTGGAACATCATTTCACAGCTATAGGTCAGCAAGTGTCAGACAAGCAGCCTCACTGCTGGACAGTAGTTTAAAGGGGTTGTATTTCATTCCTGTAATTGTGAGGAACTGTCAGTGGAAAGCAGCACCAATGTTCAGGCTTGCTTTTGCTTCTGTTTTACCACTTTGATACTGAAGTTAGAATATTGTTGTTTTTTCTCGTCCCACAGTCACCACCCCCTCGCTGTCGGCCGTCTGTGACTTTGAGCAGAGCTTGTGCGGCTGGTCGGCTGATCCCCAGTCAGGTGTGAGCTGGTCCCTGCACACAGCCAGCAGCAGCTCAACAGGACACGACACACACGAGACCCATCAGGATCTGTCACTGGGATCAGACAGTGAGTAATTATATTCATATATATATCATATTGCACGTATATTTACCAACGTTTATTAATATTGAACATATCGCATGTCCAAATCGCACAATATACAACACTGCACTTCCATGGCCTCTGAGCAATACACATGCCGATAAGATGAATGAGTCCAAGATATGCCAGGTCACGTTCTAATAGCCTCAAACAATGTGATGCACTAACTCAAGGGTCCTTAACCCACACACAGTGACTGCTTAACTCCCCAAAAAGTGTGTTATTATTAACACAACTGTAGCAGTGGGGGCCTAAAGTGCTGCTTGGGATTGTAGTCTCTGGACAGAGCCTGAATCGGGCTAATTAAGAGCCGAGCAGATCCCAGCTCTGCGAGGAACCACTGACAGCAACTATGATGCAAGGATTTCACTCTAATCTGCTCACAGGGTGCACGGCGACTTAATTGGAGTTTTTTTATTTTTATATTAGCTTTAACAGTTTCCCTTCCCCCTAACCTAGTTTGTTACTTTATTATCTCCTCCTTTTACTCTTGTCCGATCTCATCTCTTTCTTTTTTGTTTTTATTCACAACTTTTTGTCTGTTCTTGGAGTTTTACTTCAGTTCACTTCACCTCTGTTGTTTCTTCATTCCTGTGCTTTGATCACTTTACTTCATTCCCCTTGTTTGCTGCTTTTCTTTCTTCTTCTTCCTCTCTTCTATCCCACATTGTGTTTGCCTCTAATGCCCTGCAGTCGTCTCCCTGCTGTCAGTCTCCATCTTCTCATCTCTCCTTGTTGAGAAAGTTCGTACTTTAACAGGGTTTTAACATTCAATCTTTCTAATCCCCATTTCTTTCCCACGTCAGTAAATTATTTCTGTATTTTCCCGTCCTTGTCCTCCTCCGTCCTCTCAGCCCGTCACCGTGATCGACTCTCTCCCTCCTCATTGACCTCTCGTTTCCTCGGGAGGTGCTTTTTCCACATCTGTCCATCTTTAATAAGACAGCGGAAGGCTGTTTTATCCATTACACACACCTTCCTTTGCACTATGCGCTCTCTCTCTCCTTCTCTCTCTCACACACACACACACACACACACACACACACACACACACACACCGTCTCTCTCTTACTGTATTCAACTTACACACCCATAAGGCACACACACGTAGCCCAGAGCGGTCAGATATGTCAGTTGATGGCTTTGACAGAAGTGCTGCCTTAGCTCTTAAGCTCTCCCCGAGGCTCCACACACAGACACACACACACACACACACACCTACGCACAACCCTCAAGGTGGGACTGTCCATGTATTAAACACACACACACACACACACACACACACACACACACACACACACACGTTTGACCTTGCCCTCCACCAAGGTTTTCTCAGTATCTCTTGATGCCTTCCAGTTTATGGTTGACTGAGCAGCTCCTTCATAAACTGTGACATAAGGCAAGGCTCTACACACTGCTGCACTGTGTGTGATGTGTGTGTGTGTATCCGTGGTTGTGCGCACGCCTGCAAACACATTCATACATGCAAGTGCGTGTGTGTGTGTAATTGACTTAGCAGCGTTCCCGTCTGAGCGTCAGACGGCAACATGACGTTAAGTCTTGTTCTACAGCAACATTAGTGCGGCACCCTGTCAGCTGTCTCCAAATGCAAATCAAATCCCCAGCCCTCATTACTGAAAGCCCCCCCGTTTCCAGAAGAGAAAATAAAACCAAAACACAGCTCGTAAGTTATTCCTTTGATCTCAGGGAGGGCAGGACTGAGATGCTTTACCCTGTGGAGACTTCCATTGAAGGAAACTCCAGTCTAGTCTACCTACTAGCTGTTGTTGGGAATAGTTTAGCATCGTCTCTTCGTTCCACTTCCGTGTCAACTTTTAGATGTGAATCCAAATTTGTCACGACACAATAACACAGTCAATATTAGATTTTAAGCAATTTATGTAATGTTTTCTCCATCTGTGTTCTGATTGTGGGAAGTGACACTTAGCATCTGCATATCATTATCTCCATGGTCATGGGGTAACCATGCCAACATGCATGTGAGTTTATTTTTATCTCTAGCAGTAGCCTGGAGATTTATCCTATAGTCTCCTATAGACATTATATATATATATATACAAACCACTATGCATCCATCCATTATCTATTCTGCTATGAGGGTAGCAGGGGAAGCTGCAGCCAATCCCAGCTGCCATTGGTCGAGGGGTGGGGTACAACCTGGACAGGGCACCAGCCAATCACAGGACAAAACTACAGTTATATACATATCTTGTCTAGTGAACTTAAACATTCAGACAGAAAATGGTTTTCTATAAATTGTACTTAGGAGAAATGTCACAGTTTTTATCTTATGGACGCATTATTAAGATGTAATTGAAATGAATGCATCATAAAGGCAACTCAGTTTAACGTGGCTTATCTTTGATATAATGGGACCCTGTTTTCTTTTTTTGGGTAGAAGTTACGAATGAAGACTTTCAGGAATCAGTGTGACACACGACAAACAAAGACTTTGTTGATTGCATAAAGACACAGTGTTTACCGCTATAATCAAAATTCGGAAAAAATGCACACAAAGAAATGAGGAAAGTGCACATGAATAAAAAACAACAAGAAAGTGAATTTGCACATGCACACAAAGCTAACTCACACAGAGTGACTGACAGATAAACCCAGACACTCATGCGGATATAAACATAAACAAAGATGCCTACTAACGAATTAACACTCACGCAAACAGACTGTAACACACACATACACAGGCGTACACACACTTTCCCTCCCTCCCTCAGAGCCAATTCTACATCCCTGCCTTTCCCTCCCATGGAGAGTTGTTAATTAATTCCCTCCCTTTGTACATTCGCCAAGATCAAACGCGGAGAGACGGAAAAACACTGCAACTTTCTCTAACTGTACTTAATGAGCAACGGTAATTTAGGTCCCCGACCGCATCGCCTCCCAGTGAAGAACCAGAGCTACCTCAACCCAAATCCATTATTCATCAAGTGTGATGAGAAATCTATCCAAGGGTTTCTCTGTCTTATAGCGCAGGGAGGATAGATAGATAGATAGATAGATAGATAGATAGATAGATAGATAGATAGATAGATAGATAGATAGATAGATAGATAGATAGATAGATAGATAGATAGATAGATAGATAGATTATTCGATATTTTTTCTTTTCTTCTGTTGTTTTCAGTCTTTACCCTTCCTCCATATTTGCTATTTTTCTCGTTTGCCTCCTCTCTTCTACTCTTCCCTCCATCCTTCCTCTTTTCTATCCGCCCTCTCCCCTTATGAGGTGTCACACACAGTGTCCATCCGTCGATAAAAATACTATTTGCAGCTCCAGCAAAGCTTTTTACTCTCGGGCCGTAATAGACAAACTAGACAAACAGCCAAACACAGCAGCAAGCTAATGATTATAGGGCCCGTTTGGGGAGGGGAGGGGAGGGGGGGGGGACATTATAGTGCTGCCCTTCATTCTCCCTCAACTCTCTCGCTCTCTCTTTCTCTTTTAAGTTATGATCGCCCACTTTTTTCCACTCACTTCTCTTTACCTCCTTTGCTCTCTGTCCGTCTTTCTATCCCTTCTTTAGTGTGAGGTTGTGCACACAAACACACAAGGATACACAGATACACAATACACAAGCACTGGAACTATATTTCTAATGATGGCTGAGCTGACTAAACAGGGAAAGCTACAGAATGAGGTGTCAGACGTTCAGACTGGCTCTGGGCTTAAGGGGGTTATATGTTTGTGTGTGTGTATACGTCTGATCATTTGTATCCGCAGCCATTAGCGGCCATGATGAAATGGCAGTCGTGGCAGTTTGTGGTTAAGCCTCAAACAACAGAGCGATGGTGCTAATGCCCGAAACTCCGAAGAGCCACATCCTGCCTTACTACATCATCTTGTTTATCACAGGAGTCGAACTTTTCATCACACAAAACACAAATTGTGACTTTTCGTTGGTGTTTTGGGTCCAGACAAGATGTTTGGGTCCCAAATTCTCTATATTCACATATAGAATGTGTGTAAAGACATTAAAAGGCCACTTATTCATGTCTTACAACTGATACAATTGAAATATATCACTCATATCACAGTAGAAATGCTTTCAAGTGACACTTCCTCTCTGTCTCTTCTTCTCTGATCCAGATTTTTCAGGGAACTACCTCCACATGGACGCCGGCGCCCACACCCAGCGCAAGCGAGCGCGGCTGCTGAGCCCCGAGGTGGGCCCCGAGCGAGGCCCGCTCTGCCTCCTCTTCTACTACCAGCTCCAGGGGGAGGCGCAGGGGAGCCTGAGGGTCCTGCTGAGGGACAACGACCAGGAGGAGACGCTGCTGTGGGCACTCAAGGGAGACCAGGGGCCCCACTGGAGGGAGGGCCGCACCATCCTGCCCCAGAGCCCCAAAGAGTATCAAGTAAGTGTATTCATACATTGACTGTAGTGAAACATGTCTAAAGTATGTATTTTAAATGTTAAAATGTCCACGTGTCTCTCTCTCTCTCTCGTCCAGGTGGTGTTTGAGGGTTTTTTTCGACCACTCGACCCGAGGCCACATCAGAATAGACAACATCCACATGAGCAGCAGCATGGAGCTGGAGCAGTGCACACGTGAGTCCCTCAGCCCTCCTGTTTACCTGTCTGACCGTTTATTGATACGTCAGCCAGTCTCCCTCCATCCCTCCCTCCCTCCCTCCTCCTCTCTGATCCTCTCACTCCTTAACACCAGGCTGTTTATGCCCTGTTTTTCACCAGAGACCGGATGAGAGAGAGAGAGAGAGAGAGAAGGGGTAGGGGGTGTCGAGGGGAAACTGCCTCTCGTTTACAACACACTAAAAAAAAAGGAAGAAAAAATATATTAAAAAAGAAAGTAGGCCACAAACGGCCTTCGGGCATGGATTCTAATCTATCTTTCATTATATCTGCGTCTCTCTATCTCCTTCAGCCTGTTTTCCCCGACACTTACCACCACCCCCCCACCCACCCTGCAGTTACTTGGTTCCCTGCGTGTTGTCTCAGTGTCTCTCTCTCATTCTCTCTCACTTACCTCTCTGGATGATCGAGCAGAGGGAAAAAAGGTGTCGCTCTCTGATTAGTTGCTTGACAGACTCTCTCTCTCTCTCTCTCTCGCTTTCTCTCTCTATCTCTCTCTCTCTCTCTCTCTCTCTCTCTCTCTCTCTCTCTCTCTCTCTCTCTCTCTCTCTCTCTCTCTCCATCTCTCTTGCACTCACATACAGACAGATACAAGCTGACCACAGAGGAAGAAACCATTGAGTTTCCACTTGTAACTATTGTGGTTGTTATTTGAATTAACGTCAAAAAGCAGACCAGCTGTAAATGTACTGGATTAAGTTTGTAAACTTTTACATTTCCTTGTCTGAACATCATTCTGATTTTGTTTCAGTATCATAGATATGTAGCATAAAAGCTGGCTGTAGTATAGGCCCCCTCCGTGTTAGTGGAAGGGACATAATCACAAAAATCAGTTCTTCTTAAAGATGGATTATATCATTCTAGGTAGTTTCTTATCACGCTGATATCTGATGGAGTGTTTCATTTTTCTGGTGAGTTAGGTTTTAATTATGCCGACTGTGATTGACAGCTGAAACTGGTTGTGTGTTGGAGTCCACGGCACCACCTCCATCTTTTTCTCAGCTGACTCACTGCAACTTTTTATTTCTCGTGCTGCCATCCTCTCTCTCTTTTTTAATCTCTTTTTTTTTAATCTCCCCACACTTCATAATAGATGTCTCCTCCTCCGGCACATAATAATAAACAGCAGTAGATTCCAGCCACTGCTCCCACGACCCCTTCAACTTAACTCCATCTTTACTTCCTACTCAGTCCACCTCTCTTCTCCCCCTGCCCCTCGGTCTTGTCATCCCATCTTTCATCGCTCCTAAAGTTACCTGAGGTGACGACAGAGAGACAATAAGACAGAGAGTCATAACAGGAAAGAAAGGAAGACCCAGTGACAAGGCTGAAAGTGAAGAGGAAGAGAAGATGAGAAGTAACAGACAGAATGAGAGAGAGAGAGAGAGAGAGATATTCATGAACAACACTCCTCTGCCTCTCTTCAAAACCTGCCAGCCTCCTCTTTTGTCTTCCCAATAACTGTCACCCAGGAAGAAGAATGCACCGTCAGACTCAACATCTCGACAAATCTTTATCGACACCTTTGAAAAAAAAGTGCACTGTGCTGCAATTTTGAAATTCATCTGTATTCCAACGCGCTTCTGTTTGGACTCATTACAAATAAACGTTTTATCGTGACGCTTTAATTATAGAGTCGTGTCACATTTCACAGAGGTGGAGCAAATCCCAGTGATTATATATTTGACACTGTATTTTATATTACAAATACTCTACTAAGGCCTGGTGCTCAGATTGGATCCTCGTGGTTTAGTAGAAACCCGTTCTTTCCCAATGATTCATCTCAACATATATCACAGCACCAATCAATATCATAATGGTTCTATATCGGCTTATGTGCCCTTACAATCCTTCTCCAAACATAAACTACCTTTGCAGCTCCAGATGATAAGTCGTCCCTTGACCATATCTACCAGTTAGTAACCACGATCAATAACACTCCTTCTTTTCTCCTTCTGTTTTCCAGAGCCTTTCCCTGCCTTAACTCCTGGAATCAACAGTAAGTTCCACTTCCTGTTCCACTTGTGTCTTCTCAATGTCTGTGCTTCCTGCCTGTTGCTAAGCTCAGCTCGCAGCACTGCACCGGCCCTGAGTTCCTCTTGGTAGTACAGAACACTTTATCCTCCAAATCCTAAATACTACAAACAGCTACAGCTACATCTATTCTACTCTTGATATGGTTTCTTATTTATATATATATACACAAAGCACATGTTTTTCTGAATGTGTAGGCAGTTAGGTTGTATATACTTTAAAAACAAGAAGAAAACTACAGTGACAACACTGCAACTTGATGGAATGAGTCCTTTGCATTGTTCCAGCATGAGTCCCTGCATGCTGGGCTTGGTTATACACAGTTGGATCTTGTATCGTGTAGTCTGCCTACGTCTGCAGAGACCCACAGCAAACAACTCAAACTAGTTTAATTTCAACACAAGGCGACGTAGGTGACGTCATCATATGTTGTGATGAAGGAATGAAGGAGAAACCTGTGATGTCGGGGGTTAAAAAGCTCAGCGTGAACCAGGTCGTAGTCTCTGCTCCTCAATTAAATAAAAGGAATCGTCACGAGCGTCTCAGAGTAGAGAGCAGGACACTTACTTCATCTGATTTGTTTTCAGAATGTGGTGTAAACTCTCCCTCTCTGTCACCATATAAGGAGTTTCTCCTCTTCTGTCTCTTCACTTTTTCCTATTCCTCTTTCCTTTCTCTATTTATCTCTATTTTACAAAACAGTCAGTGAATCAGATTTTATTTACATTTTCCGTTCCTTTTTTGTTTTGGAATATCTTTTATTTTGTCTTTCCTGCCCATGTCGATGTCAATTATATTTATTGATTGTTTAAGGTTGAAATTGAAACTCAGTTTTTGACTTTTTAGTTGCATTGATATGGTTACTGCACTTTTTGTATATAAGGAGCGTTATATAAAGTTTACAAAGGTGTGCTTAAAATAGTTTGAAAGTGTATTTGTGTGTGTGTGTGTGTGTGTGTGTGTGTTCCTATTGTGTAAACGAATGAAAGACACTCAGAGCAGCACTTGGTTTTATTCACCACAGTTCAATTCAATAAGTTTGCTCGGGAGGCTTTGTTTATGAAAGGAAAGTTTTCGTATCCTCGTCTAACTTCAGGTCAGTTGACTGTGAACCTTTTATATTTTTTTCATAACTTGATCATTAATTTAATGGTGCGAGGCCTCACTCTGACATAACATGAACTTGTTGGGTGTTTGTATCCATGGCAACTACATATGTATTTGCGTCTGGCGGAATAAGGTGGCTGCAGAAAGATTGTTCATAACACACACACAGAGAGAAAAGAAGAGAAAAATTAACACATTTATTCTTTATTAAAGGAAAAACTGATTTCTGAAGTGAGAGACCTGGAATGGGAAAAAAACATATTAGGCTAATTCAGTGATTCAAAAAGTCAGACTTTCTTGAAAGCCACACTTTTTAAATCTCATTTTAGGAATGGAGGTCTTCACAAGACTTCTTCCACTTCCCTCCTCTCCTCTCCAGAAAAGCAAAGTGCTTTCGTGTGTTTTAATCCACTGGAAGTCTCTCTGTACTCCGAGTGCAGCTTTACAATCAAAGCTCATTTTAAACCCTGAAAGAGAACATCTTTACTTTTAAAAAAGAAAACCCGACAAAATTAATCTCCCTGCTTTTCTTTGAGGTCTGTATCTCTCTCCCTGCACCTCTCCATCCTCTGTTTCTTTCATTATTCTTCTCCTCTCTCTCAGTCTCCTATTCCTCTTTCTTTCTTCCTCACATTCCCTCCCTTCTTTCTCCCTGTCTGCGCGTCCTCCGCAACCTGTCTCTCATTGGGTTTCTTTCACAGTGAGTTGACAGAGTATTGAAGTTTCAGACAAACCCTTTAATGCGGGATTAAAGATATCATGGCAGGATTAGCTCTCTCCCTCCACTCCCCCTCCTACCCGCCCTCTCCCCTCTCTCTCTTTTTCCAACACCGCTCTCTTGTTCGCTCCAGTCTTTCTTGCAACTATGCCGCCTCTCTTATCCCTCTGTCTACCCCTGTAATTTTCCCTCTTCTCTTTCTCTCTCTCTCTCCATCTCTTTTTCCTCGCCACTCGAGTCCCTTCAATGCGATCGCGCCCTGATAACATGGAGCTGCGTTCCACTGAATACAACCACTTAACCCTCCCACCCCCCCACCCTTTGGTTGGAATCAGCCAGTCACTGCATAATCAAGGCTTTTTGCATTTCTCTGGTTGAATGTGGACGCATGGCATGAGCCTCTGCGTGTCGGTGTGCAGCTAATGCTTGTGACGTTTGCATCAATCAAAAATACTGTGAGTGGAATAACGCTGTAGAATATGTTTAAAGACAGTAACGTAAACCTGGAAGCAGTTTTTTCTCTTTGCTTACTGTTGATACCACATGTTATTTTAGTCGATTACTCTGATACGAGCGAGGAGATAAGTTTATTTCACTGCTCCAGTAAGTGATTGCACCGTAGTTACTGTTGCTAAGCCTGTCAAGCTTTTCAATTCTCACACATCATTATGATTTTTATAACAAAGTCAGATTTACCAAACAATTCTTATTTTTTATAAGTGTGTCCCTGATTTTAGACAAATTCGCAGGCAGATCTTTTAATTAGGTAAATGTTAGCCAGCAACAATAGGTTTTAAATATAAGTCTTTATAAATATATATTATATAGACTGCTTACTACTGTATTGGTGTTCAGCTTGTTAGCCAAACATGCTAACTGTTATCATCAAACAGGTACATACACAGTTTGCTTTAATGCATTTCTTACATGTTTCTTTGTTTACGAAAGGCCAACATTTTAAACTCTATTCTAAATGTTCAGTATCAGTCTCACCACAGACCCACACACAATTTACCATGTGCAGAAATCTGAAGCTTGACAGACCCGCTGTGCCTAGTTCTGGTCATGATGTGACAACAGCCGCCCGAGGGAAGGGCTTTAGTGACAGTTAGACAGTCGGCAGCTCTGCTGTGGTCTGCATGCCTGCCTCGCTCGTCCACCGAGCCAACCAGTAATGTGTCCTCCTGCCCTCCAGGGGGTGCCATGTCTGGGATGGAGCCCACGGTAGACTCAGTGGTGGCGCAGCCCGTCCCGGCCTACTGGTACTATGTGCTGGCGGGAGTCGGCGCCCTCCTGCTGCTGGTCACTGTGACCGTGGCGGTGATTCTGTGCTGCCACCGGTACCACTGGGCCAGCAAGAAGACCAGCAGCAGCGGTCATCACCATTCCGTGATGTACCAGAGCGGCCAACATTCGAACCAGCAGGCTCAACAAAACTGCTACCAGAACCAGAACCTCAGCTATAATCTGATCCACAGCCCCGACCAGAGCCACCTGTACCCGGGCACGGGGCCGGGTCCGGACCCCATGCTCACCATCCGACTGGAGAAGGATGACAGCTATGGTTCCCGGTGTTGAGAGGACTGGACAGTGGCTGATGAAAGGGTTTGAACCCTCCTTGAAACGAACGGTCGGCAGCAGTGTTCAGTAAATGGCTTCTCTTCGTTGATGTGAAGCTTCACTGAGGAGACACTAGTTCCTGTTGCGTATGACTGGTCTGACTGGTCTGACTGGTCTGACTGGCTGACGGTGGACCAGGATGCTGCTGAACCTCCTCGTTGGCTGGAACTGGTAGAATAAGAAAAAGTGCAACTTCTGATGCTGAACTTTGTGCGTGTGGCTCATTGGGGAGAACGGAGGAAACTGACTCTGATGAACAACACAGCGCAACATTTTCTTTTTGCTTCTTCAGCTGCAACACAACCTGAACAAATGAGCTGGAATATGAGCAGAACAACACAGTCACACTCAGACAGACACACACACACAGAGACTGTGGACACAACGCAGTGTCAAATCCAAAACAGCTTATTTTTTCCTCCTCTGCACCGCTCGGGTTCTGCAGCTCGGACCCATGCCTGCCTCCAGATACCTCGTCTGACAGGGAAGGGATTTACACACAGGTACAGGGAGAGAGAGAGAGAGAGAGGGGGGAGGCGGTGTGCGCTGCATCAAAAGAGAAGTCTATTTCTTTGGGACTGAATGAAGCTGCAGTTTATTTGTTCGCTGGCCCTTTGAGGGACGGCGAGTGACACAGATTAGGGGGAGAAAAGGGAAAGGAGAGAATTAGTGGCGTCGCTGCACACATCCAGCGTGTGTGTGTGTGTGTGTGTGTGTGTGCGCTGCTTCTTTGGTGTGCGACCGAGGAGTCGGCGCTGTGCCTGCGTTAACGCTGATAGGACGCAAGATAGGATGAGACTCACACACACACATATACCGTAAACCTTGATACTCCCCAAGTCCCATGTGTCATCCTGAGTGTGTTTGTCATTTCATCGTGATATGCGTTTTCTTTTTGTAAACGTGCTTTAAAGAAACGATTACCTCCTCACCTCCAGAACGAGGTCGTGTCTCCGATTAAGACAGTGAACGGACTTCACACAGTTTGTTGGATAATCTGATGCCTGCGTCTGTAAATGATCAAATCAAACATCTTAGTTTGTCCTGCATACGTTAGACAAAAAGTAACACAATGATAGATGATGTTGAGTATCTGAAGGCACAAGTTTGTTTTCTATAAATTGTTTTGGGCCCTTTAACTCTGTTGTGGTTTTCCATGTCTCCGCACGTGTGAAAAATTATTTTATTGTTGTGCTCGTTCATAACATATTGAGTGTGTTATTCTGACAGATCCATACTTTTAAGCAGATTGGTCTGGTAACACAACATAAACCTTACTGGTTACCAAATTGCCAGTTTTGCTTCTATTCAACAGGTGAGACCAAACATGCTGTGACAAAAGAGAATCTTACTTATGAAATAACTCGTTCACAGCTCGGCTCTATTATCGATTATTATTTATTCACAACAGTCTTTTAAATACGACCTGGTTCCATTGTCAGACGACTCACGACATAACCCTAACCCTCTGATGTGTTTTTATTATTTTTTAAATCCCGTGTCCTTCAGATGTTTATATGTTGGCTATGAGCCTTCGAAGGATTTCCCTCTAACCTGATGCACTTCTGTCACATTGTTTTACACATGATTTTTGCAATGTTGAGATTAACATTAGCACTTTTCTTCTTAATGTTCATTTATTGACTTGATTCTTACGTCATTGAGTATTGTACCAGTGGTGGGAGTTGAACACCACTGCCTTTTCTTTCTTATCTCAATCACAGTGGGTCTACGTGTATTTTTTGATGTGTAATAGTTCAACTATGTTTATTTTTTATACTTACTGACAATTGTTGTAAGGCGACAGTTTTGTAGATTGTGCTCACTGAGATGATCTTAACAGGTTTTTTTGACTTTACGTTCGGAGGTCAGTTCCTCCAGTTGAAGCCATTGTGCAACTGCAAATGTGTGTTTGTCATTTAAAGCATCGTGATGAATCCATATAGAGCCACAAAGAAATCAATATGTAAAAGAAAATAATTATTTATATCCCTTTGTTTTGGATTGAGATGACCTGAAACTTTTATTCCTGATCCAAGCCTGTGAAATATTCTGTTTGGTTCTTATTTCCCTGACTTCTCAAATCACCATCCTGTGTTTTATGCCACTATCATTTTTGTTCATGCCCAAATCCCACGGCTTTTTTTCTTTTTTTCTTTTCATATTGTTCAATTCAAACCCATTGTTTCTATTCTTCTCAAACCCTCCGTCGCAAATCTCCGTAGTAAAAAACACACGAGAGAGAAAAGGAGAAAATCCCTCGGAGGAAAAAAGGGCCCATTAAGCAAGCCCCCTTCTCCCTCCAAACAATGCGTCCAGAGATGGAGGGAGATGAAAGAAGAAGGAGGAAAGAAATGCTCTCTACATACTTTCTAAAGATAGATTCCTTTCCCCCTTTTAACTGGGAAGACAAACAGGGGGGGGCAGGTTGTGAGGTTTTGGAGTGATGGAGGGAGAGAATGGAAGGAGGAGGGCAGGTTGTTTCAAACACAAAAGCAGATGAAAGAGGTCTTTTGGCAGAACAGACTGGGTAATGGAGACACACATAACATGCACTGCACACTTATTTTCTACACACACACACACACACACACGTCTAAGTAACCCAAATCTTTGTAAGCAGAGAATCTAGATTTCCATTGGTTCTCCACATTCACTTACTTTATTATATTGTGTCTTATTCAATACTCAGTTTTGTACTTTAGTCAACAGGCACTTTACTTCTCTTTGTGCTTGCATATCCATCTCCCTGGCACCCTCTCTCTTCCATTTCAATCGAACTTGCTTATGATTTACACATTATGAGACTCATTCCAGCAGCCCTCTGCTGTAGCCCAATCAATGTGGGGCTGAAAATTCAAATACAGGAATGATATATGACAGTATTTATGTTGTGCTGCCCGTGCACTTTTTCTTTTCCATCCACCCTCTCCCTCTCTCTCTCTGTCTCTCTATCAAACTTTTTGCAAGATTTGGAAAATGTGCTGGCATCTCCTCATGCGGCACTTTTAAATCAAGCCTTCCCTCCCTTCCCCATCATAGACTACTTTGAAGCCTTTTAATATTTCTAATTAGTTAATGGAGCTGATTGCGTTTCATAAAACCCTGCAGTAAGCATTTCTACCCCACAGGCCATCGCTCCTTTTTCTCCTTCCTCCTCCTCCTCCTCCTCCTCCTGTTTCCTTGAGAAATATTACGAGTGAAAGCACTAACAGGTCCTTGGGCCCCGACTGGCGCTGCATATGGTGCCAAAGAGCCGTCCGTGTCTTTGCCCGAATAGAAGAGCCCCCTTCTTATACTCTCCTCTTTACTAATTGGAGAGTGGAGATGAAATGGGGCTACGGGGAGTTTTAATCTCCTCTCAGATCCACATGATGATTCTTCTCAGGATCCTCGCCTGAGGGCCTCAAGTCCGGATCATTAGAAAGTGGCCGAGCGTCTCTCTTTCTCACTTCTTTTTTACAAATGCTGCTTCTTCCTGCTACCTCTCCGCCTGTGATTGAATGTTTAGTCGAGACCTGCAGTGATTTTCTGTTGACTGTGTATAAGGAGAATTTAGAGGGTCTGCAGTGAGGACTGTATAGAGGACAGATTTGTTGCCTTCAGGTTTTACATGGTTAGTATATGACCTCTATACAGTGAGACTCCAGGGATCAGCTCTATGTTGTGGTTCAGCAGGTTTTTAATCAGTCACAGGAGAATCTGCCTGAACAGTAAATTCAGAATAAGAGTTTTTTTGTCTGACTAAACAACATGAGAAGATCGATTCATGCAGTAAAACTGTTCATTTCAGACAACTTGATTTAATAACATGGTTGTGATCTGCAGGCCGCTCTGGAGTTCTCCTGTCGCATGCTTTGATATGCCTGTCTGTCTGTCTGTCTGTCTGTCCTTCTGATCGTCCACGTTGGTACAGTTGGTACAGAAATGCGCTGGGTTCGAATCCCAGGCCAAATTTTTAAATTGTCTGTACATGTGAATGTGAGGGTGAATGGTTGTTTGTCTCTGCATGTGGCGACCTGTGACCTGTCCAGCCTGAACCCCCCCGCCTCTCAGCCCCTGGCGTCCCTCAATAATATAGAGAATCAGTACAGATGAATGAATGTGTTTGTTCTCGTTTTCCTCAGTTTTGTTGATCTTATAACTTCGTACTGAATTTTTTTTGGGGGGGGGGAGAATCTACCTTGATGATGTCATTTTTTTAAATCAATTGAATGAACTATTTTGCTGTTTTTTTCTTTGATTTCTTGTTCTTATAATGAAGGTTTTCTTGGAATTAATCAGATTATTTCTTGTTATAAATGTGTTAAAAGCAAGAAAAGACTGATCATTCTGAAATGTGGCCTCGGCGAGGGATGAACTCGAGTCTGATTTCATTCAAACTCTATTTTAGTCTCAATCAAACTGAACAAAACCCGGAGTTGAGTGATTATCTGCTCGAGCCTTCATCCCCGGCTTCAGCCACGTCACTGTCATGTTTAATCTTGTGCACTTTCTCTGCCTGTTTGAAGGAGACGCCTCGACTCAATGATTGTCTTTATGACTTGCGCTGGATTACACTACTATGCACTTAAAGTAAAAAATAAAAAAACAAGTGGAGAGAAACTCTATCAATGAAGGAAATCATACACACACAATAAAATAAAAAAAAGACTTAAATAAATGGAAAATGTGCAACAACCACTTATTGAATACACCGCAGTTGTTGCTTTTTTGTTTGTTTTGTTGATCCTATGAAATCAATCTTCATTGATTTCCAGGAAATTACCTCATTTTTAATCAACGTGCTAATATTTGTTATGCCAATCAGCAGGTGATTTGAAGTATTAATGTGTATTATTTACAGTCTGAAGAGTAATGGAAGTCTGTGAAGCCTCTTTATACACACGGGATAATGTGGTGATGTTAAAAATTGTCTCATAGAAAAATGACCCCACACGGCACCGAGGAAATGAGTCCCTGTATCTTTCTTTCATATCTACCAAATTAGTTTCTCACCTCTTATCTTTTGAATATGGTCTCACTTTATAATGTGTTTTGGGTTCCGTTGCCCCCCCGTGATATAAATGGTTACCAGCTGCCCAGATATTGCTCGGTTCTTTTTCTTTTTTCCTGGGGACTGTAATAGCAATTTCCCTTGAATAAAACTGAATTGAAGCAGAATTGAGCCTCGCGACCCTTCGAAGCCTTGCACCGCGGCCTGCCTCAGAGATATTAAGAGGTGATTTAGCTTGTTGAATTCCATTGACTTGGAATAAAAAAGAAAATGTGTTGTGTGTGTGGGGGGGATGTGAAGTTAATAAAGGTGATATTTTTCTATGAAACCAGTTTTCTGTGTGGTCTTGCTTTTCTCTGTGGCGCAGGAGGTGGAGTGGGTTGTTCACTAATCGGATTGCTGATTCCTCCGGTCCATGTGTTGAACCCCCCCCGAAATTGCCCCCAATATACCATCTGTGTTTGAGTGTGTGTGTGTGTGTGTGTCTGTGTGATAGATCAGTGCTGCGTGAATGTGTGTGTAAAGCACTTAAAGTGGTGAAAAGCTCTATACAAACGCAGCTATTCTCTCTCCTGCCTCTCGCAGCTCATTCTCTTGACTCTTTTCATTTCTAAGCAAATAAAAAAAAAGAGACTTGATGCTTATCACATAATGAAACCTGCCGGCTTTATGCAGGTGTAGTGTGGCTGAGATGTTTGGTTATTTCCCCCTTGATAGACTGAGCACTGAACAAAATGGCTTATAGGAAATCTTTAGGCCTGATCTCTTTTTTTTTCTTTGAAAGCTTCAACCAGATCACTCGCTCTTTGAGCCGTTTGGGCATCGTTTGATTTCCATCTACAAATGTAGCCTGTGTGCTGACAACAGAAGAGATGGAGAGATGCTATCGCCGCGCTTGGACTCTGGGAAAAGCTCCGGCTTGACTGGACGGTTGAGATTAATCCTGTTGCTCTCTGTCTTTCTTTTCAACAGACCCCAGACCCATGGATTTCGGAAAAGATCCTGTTTACAACGGCAAGCACCCAATCAATGGCGGTGAGTTCCTCCTCTCCTCTTCTTCTTCTCTCCTCTCCTCTCCTCTAGACTCCTCCCAGCCTGAAGCTATACTGGCTGTTGTACAAGTCTCAACCGGAGTGCAGTGAAAATTGCTCTTTAAGCTGAGGCATGCCCATGGCACTTCATTTTACTTGTGATTTTGCAGGAAAAAGCCTGTGGCAACAGTGACAATCTCTGGTGTGTGTGTGTGTGTCTGTGTTTGTGAGCAGAGAGGGGTGAAAAGTGTGTTAGGGAGCATTCAAAAGTGTGGGTCTGTCTCTGTGTGTGTGTGTGCATGTGGGCATGATAGTGTGTACCTCCTCTCCCTCCTCTTTCATGTTCCCTGGCAGACAAAGTGAGACAGACAGCTTCCTCCTGGGCACCAAGAAAAACATCTGTCTGTAACAATCACAGTGCACTTCCTGGGTGTGTGTGTGTGTATCTGTTTGAAACGGTGTGCGTGTGTGTGTGTGTGTCTGCAAGCGGGTGTGTTACTATGCCTTGTTTCTCCCTACCCACTGACAGATACAAGAAAAGTACTCAGCCTTTACCTCACTAAACAAGACTGTTAACCGTCTGTTTACTGCTTTCCTGTGTGTGTCTGTGTGTGTGTGTGTGTGTGTGTGTGTGTGTGTGTCTTCTCCCATAAAGCAGTCTGAAATGCACTACTTAATTGTTGATTGCTTTGTTCATGTGAATACATTCATTAAGTGGATTAACACAACTGCTTACACCGAGTAGATGCACACTCATAACACACACACACACCAGCGAGGACCTTTGCAGTAATTAATTTGATTAGGCCTTTCAAATTTAATGAAGTCAGGAGCAGTCACAGAGTTAAACTGTTCCTGAATACAGCCGCCATGTCACACACATTTTCCCTCTCATACAGCTGAGAGGGAGACAATTTGACTTTTGAAATAAGACCAAATTCGTATTATTATGTTTGAAATATGAAATAAGAGCAAGAAAACACTCACGTACACAGTTAAAGGGATTTTTCACCTATAAATGTTGTTATCATAAATCATAGATGACAAAATTAGCTTACTTTACATGAGCTTTAATGATTCTCATGTATAAACCTGTTTTCTAAAGTTTCCTGCTTTCTCTCTCCAGAATACCTCTTCCCCGGTTGGCCCTCCTCCTTCTCCACCCCCTCCTCCTCCGACATGGACCACCCCTCCGTCACCCTGGTGTCGGAGAAGGACAAGGACAACGCCTGGCTGTACACGCTGGACCCCATCCTCCTCACCATCATCGTGATGAGCTCCCTGGGCGTCCTGCTGGGGGCCGTGTGCGCCGGGCTGCTCCTCTACTGCACCTGCTCCTACAGCGGGCTCTCCTCGCGCTCCTCCACCACGCTGGAGAACTACAACTTCGAGCTGTACGACGGTATCAAGCATAAAGTCAAGATCAACCAGCAGAGGTGCTGCTCGGAGGCGTGAAGAGAGGGAGGAGAACTCTGGAGAGAGACGGGGGGGAGGGACGTGTTCCATGATCCCTGTTGAGCTCGCGGTTCAGACTAAGAAAACAGAAAAAAGAAGCACTACCTGCTATTTCAATCCCCAGAGTCCCCTCTCTTGTTACCTCCGCTCTCTGATGTCTACAGGGGTTAACGTTCAACCCCCACCTCCTTGTGTGCCAGGGGGGAAACTTGTGATCCTGATTCCCCCTTCACACTAGGAGGCCTCGACCAGGGGAACATCTGACCCCAGTCCTCCTCTACTTACAGCACCATATCTCCTACGCCTGCAGGAGAGAGCCTGCTCGATTAAAAAAAAAGCCTGTGAATGAATGAAGGAATGAATAAATGAATATGAATGAATATAACCCGCGAGCCACTGGAATCAAGCCTCGAACGGAGAAGGACCAGAGCACCCCCGTGACAATCTGGACGTTTGACAGATGACAGCCGAGTCGAGGGTGAAAGTATTGATGATTTTAACCCTCGGCTGGAGGGCAACTCAAATTCTGAAGCTTCTGAATGTGTCCAATTAAGACTCAATCATAAAAGACGTCGGCAAAGACTTCAGCAGCAGTGGACCGTTTAACATGGGTACTTTTGACTGAAATCAACACATATCAAGTGAATGCCTACCAAAAGAAGTATAAAAAAGATATCAAAAACACACAACTCTAATGAATCTAGATTTCTAAAAGGTGAAGAAAGGAAACGAGGATGAAAAAGGACATTTTCATTTTGTTTTTTCATTTTGGTTTTCCCAGAAGTTTTTCTATATATATATATAAATATATATATATGAGTTCTGTGAGTTTCCATTAGCCTGCCATGCGGCACACGCTCGCTCCGTCGTCTGCCCTCGGCCTGCGCTTCGTGAAACCAGTGGCATAGAAGAGTAACGGTGACTGTTTTGTTTTAGACTCGTGTTTGTTTTTTGGGAGAAAAAAAGTTTAAAAGGAAAAAGTCAGCTTCAGTTCGTAAGCCGCCCTGTAAAGAGCTCTTATGTCATTTATTAGACTTACTTTATCGTTGTGTTGGACTCCATGGTCTTAACTGTTACTTCAGTCCTTTTTCTATTTTGGCACATTTTCCATGACAGATTATGAGTCTTTAAGAAAAGAGAAAAAGGTCAAACGAGAAGGAAGACAGTGAATTAGAGGTTTATCTAAATCTAACATGCTGTTTATGGAGTCGTGCTTTAGATTCAGTATTTCTAGAGTTTGTCTTTGGTATATATCTATATTTTTTTTGCTTTCCAGACTGTATGATGCCCAGATGATGGACAGACACTGTGCGAACAAAATGTCAGTGATTGTTTTACTGCAACCTATGGATTGCCAAAGAGCTGTGTATGTGCACAGGGGTCTGAACAAGTGTTAGACAGAGGCCGGGTGGAAAACGGACTGATCAATCACCCTGCCTTTTATCCACCTCTCTTAATGTCGCCCCGAGAATGAAGGACGCCCAAAAATGGAAGGAAGGAAGGAAGGAAGGAAACAGTGACTAAAGGAGGAGAATGGAAATTGTACCGTCGACTTTCTTGGACACACAATTGAGCCTTAAGCTAACTACAGTATACGCTGTATCGGAGGACAGCCATTGAGGAGGGCCAGTGCTGCTGGAGAGACTGATGAACAGCAGGAGAATCACACACAAACACACACACACACACACAAACAGAGAAATAAAGACCGTCAGAAAGAAAGAAAGAAAGAGAGAGAGAAAGGAAATGGTTCCAGGTAAAGATCATTATTTGTTTAATTAAATCTACCCCGTTTATACAGTTGCCTGTGAGGAGAGAGGACCTAAGGAAATATTGAGAGTAAAATATGATCATAAGTTTCCTTGCAACGTTCATCTGTGGCAAATAAAGCAGACTTTATGTGGTCGTGTTTAGTCAACTAAAACTTATTTGTTAAGTTCTCGAAAGATCATGTTTCTAATTAAAAAATAAAAGTCGATAAGGCCAACTGAGTTAAAGTGAAAACCTCTGGCATTAAACGTGATTGCTTTGTGCATCGGGCCATCCGCTCTGAATTGTGGAGTATTTATGCCACACTATCCGTGGCTAGACTTTTGCATTATGAGCCTTAATGGCAACACAAAACATGGCAACAAAGAAAGCAGGAGGAAAAGAGTCAAACATGTCACACTTGTTGTTGTATCTTTTCCTGGAGCCCCGACTCTTTCTTTTTGTCTTTCTCTCATCTTTTCTCTGTCAGAGTCATGTATGGATACAACCAGGAGGCCTATTGAGATAATGAGAGGAAGTTGAAAGGTGGACGGAGGAGAGAAGGAGGGAGGAAAACAGGGGAGAGAGAGAGAGAGAGAGAGACAGACGGAAGGTTTTCATGTCCATTTAACTGTGTTTTCATTGGACTTTTTTCCAAGTGCCTTGGAGCTCTCTTATTATGTCTCTCTATCTCTCTCTCTCTTACTGGTGCTCTCTCAAATCGACTCTCTTTTTTAACAGTAAAGGCAAATCAGAGAATACATTTTGAGACACACAATCATCTACACAAAACAACACTGCACACATGCACACCTCTCTCTATCTCTCTCTCTCTCTCTCTCTCTCTCTCTCTCTCTCTCTCGATTTAAACTTAGTATTACCTCTTCTGTCTCGATGGATTCTCACACACACACACACACAAACACACACACACACACATACACACACTCTGTATTAAGATATAACTACGGCACTGGCCAGAAAACTCAAACTGTTGTTTGTAGACTTTGTACAGAAGAATTTCTTTTTTAATGTTATTATTATTATTTAATAAAGGCTAAATAACAAATGATGTTTTGGTGTTGTTGGTGTTCATTTCATTTGGTCTGTCTGAAACCACCTGACTCCTCCCAGTGCACGTGGGGTCCTACAGTTTAGCTCTGGTCCATTTATTTTGTCTGAGAAGAATAAGTGGACGTTTCTTTGCTAACGAGGCTAACAGGGGCTGCCTTGTTATGTGCCTGACCACAAACTTTCTTTTGGACTTCTCCTCCTTTCTTCCATCTCTCTTCTTTCACCCCCACTTAGCGTCTCACATACAGCTCAGTGCTGCAACTTACTCTTTCTGTGTCTCAGAGCTTTTTTCCACTGCTCGTACGCATTAGAGGACAAAGCACGAAGGATCAAAGATCGTCTTCACTTAATGGAGCCGTGAACACGAGCTGCTAATGAACTCGCACACATGAAAACACACAAACCAAAGTGTCCGGGCCTGATGGAGATTAATTGGCAGATGGAAGCTGTTGCCTGTTTAATTAATTCATCTTAAATGTGCGACGGTAATGATGGTTCAAAAATGGTAACTTGCTTATTTTGTGTGTGGGTGTGTGTATGTGTTTAAACAGTGTGACAGCAGCTAATGTGAAATCACAGTAAAAGTTGATTAAGTCATTTTTATTCCAAGACCCAAATAACTGCAGTACAGACGACACCACTTGCCTTAACCTCTGCTCCACTTTACAGTGAGTCCTAATTGGCTGCAACAGTAAAAAGTAAAATGCTAAAGTTTGGTTCTAGCCCTCTAATTAGCTTAGAGTCAGTGATCTCTCAACATCAGCATTTCTTCACCTCTTTCTTCTTCTTCGTTTTTCTCATCTCTCCTGCCCTCGTTTATTCTCTGCTTCCCCGTCTCCACGTTACACCTCTTCTCAGGAGACTGACCCGGTTCTCACGCTTCCTTTGACACAACAACACCCAGTTATACATGATGGGCGTGCACGCAAAGTACAGAGGCATCATATCTGCGCACGCACGCACACAGACACACACAAACACACACATACACACACACACACACACACACAGCGAAACACACACACATGCACTTCAAGCAGGTCTCTTGTGGTTGGCCTTTGCTGAGACTGTAACCTACTAACACATATTTTATCTGCTTAGTAGCATAAATCACTGATCATAGAAATACACACACACACACACACACACACACAAACACACACACACACACACACACACACACACACACACACAGGGGTGAAGTCATTAATGAAGCACAGATGAGAAACGTTTAGAATCAACATCACCAGTTCTTGATTGCCTCCTGTCATGTTGACTCTCACTGACTCTCTCTAATGATAAGAAGACACAACCAATGTTGAGTAAAGTTATGTTTTCTCAATATCTTGAATTTATAGATTTTGTCCAAAATTTATGAGAAATCATGAATTAACCGTGTTTAGACTGTTGATGAAATGTGTGCAGAGTGGGTATTTTGGTATAAGGTTGGTTCTAAAGGAAGAACAAAGGTTTGTTAAAATGAGAGGGTGGGGGGGGTCACATTATGGTCGAAATATGAAAATATGAAGTGGTTATAAGTAACTTACTCTTACTGGAAATCTTGAGTGTGACGGAGCTGCAGCCGACTTTGATCTCACACACTCACATGGACACACATTCTTTCTTTCCTGAATAACACAGACCCCTGTCGTAGTCGGTTATGGGTTTCAAATGTTTTTTTTATTTAAATTTTGATGAGGTTCAAGTAGCCTAATATCTGTGGATGCTTTGCACTCGTTCCCCAGCTTGTCCATCCCTCCCTCTCTCATCCTCCCCTCCAATTGTGTCTTTTCCATTCCTTCATCTCTGTCTTCTGGAAAACACACAACCCCAGTGCACACAGCTCCCACATAAACCAACAGGCAGCCCCTTGTAAATGTGGTCAGTCTGGTATTTATTGGAAGGCAGTAACACCCAGCAGCAGTGTCGACAGGGAGGTGAACAAAACCTCTGCTGCACAAAGCTCTTCCAGCTTTACAGGCTTGTCTTTTGTGTGTTTGTGTGTTTGTTTGTGTGTGTGTGTGTGTTTGTCCCCAATAAACACAAATAGGACAATTTGCTTTAAATATTTCCATCATTGGGACTAATTGTTCCCCAATAAATAAAAACAACCTAAGGGGTCACTTGTGCAAGAAGCTTATAACAAAGCACTGTTACATTTTATTGTTAAGAGACCACTGGGAGTCATGTGACACAGCATCAGTCGTTTCAAGTACACAACATGATCACATTCAAGCAATGAAGCCACAGTTATTATGAGAGGAGGAAAGGAGGAGGACATGCGTGAGGCCTCTGTGGGAGAGTTCACATTCATATGGAAATATGTTCATTTGTGTTTGAAACCACCTGCAGAACGTGTGGTTGTGTCATGTTCCAGCAAAGGAAGAGCCGAATGGAGGCAAACAAAAACTAGTGGAGGCAACAACTAAACTCAAGAATCAAATCAAAGGTGGGAGTTAGAAACATGGCTGAACTGAACCAAACTGAACAGAGGACCTGACAGAGACAAAAGGGAAACACACAGATCAGAATTAACAACCCAAGCTTTTTGAAGCACATTTTGAAACATCAAATACATGCTTCTACCAACGGCTCTGACTGTAACCCTGTTTTAAAATGATCCTCCTCACCTACAAGGCCCTTAACAATATGGCACCATCCTTACTTTTAAGAGCTCATAGTATCATATCACCCCACTAGACCACCGCTCTCCCAGAATCCAGGCCTACTTGTCATCGCCAGAGCTTTCAGATATCAAGCTCCTCTCCTCTGGAACCATCTCCCAATGTCAGTTGGGGAGGCAGACACGCTCTCTATGTCTTTCTGATAAAAGTTAGTTAAAGCTGGTTCAGGTTTGTCTTGGACCTGGTCCTGCTGGTATAGGTCTAGATTGTTGGGAGACACATGAAGCTTCTCTTTCCTCTTCTCCCTCTTTATCACATTAATGTCTCATCAGTACAGGTTACTCTCTTTACTTCTCCCCTGTTTGATTTATCGTTTGCAGATCCAGGATCAGTGCTGCAGCCATAACAGGGTTAAGGACGAAGGATATCACACCTTGTTAAGCCCTTTTACACAGTTTGTAATTTTTGAATATGGGCCATACAAATAAGATGTGATTGATTGATTGATTGATGATGATGCATTTTTCACTAGTTCCTCTTTTCCTCTTCAGTAATTCTTCCACCTCCAGCTCTCCAAATCATTATTTCTGTTCAGAGCAATTTGGTCAATTAGTCGTTGGCACCTGTTCCTCTTTTATTTCTTTGCTTTCTCTTCTCACAGCTAATTCCATCAAATTGATATATTTAAATCATCTGAATATCAGAGATGACGGGCCTGGAAAGCACTTTCAAAATAAAGAGCAACAAAGTGAATTTGCACGCTACGCAGTCTCTTACTGATTCTTATTTTCCCATTTGTAAAAAACAGAAAAAGAAAAACATAAAGTTAGCTAAGTGCAGAATGTCTCATCCTTTACAGACTGTATAAAATCTATTATGGGATGTTTTTGTTTTATCTCCCCCAACTTGGGTGGGCACCAGGGAGAGGGAGTATTCACGGTCTTGGTGGCTTCCAGCACCCGGCTCCCCTGATGTCTCAAACTCACTGGCTGCATACTGGTAAATCAAATTACACTTCATCAGACAAAAGCCTTTTTTCTCACCACACCAGTACAAATAAGATTGTTCTAAATCTAATCCCAGTCTAAAGGTTTCTTGCTTTATGGTTTCTGAGTTCAATTTGTTTGGCTGTTTGCCAGGTGCTACAAAAACTGTGCCTGAATATTTTTGCCGATTTGAAAAGTTACACTAAAGCCGAGAAACAACTCAACAACAGTCTGTTTCGTGGAACCTGTTTGTTTCTTTCTTTCTTTCCTCCATGACTCCCAGTTCAACTGGTCCCTGCTTCTCCTTTCTCTTCTCTCTTCCCCCTCTTCCTTTATGAAACATTTTTATCACCAGTGACTTCTCTGACTGCTTCTTTATTCTTTCACTTTTCATCCCTCATGATTCATTTGTTAAACATTTCACCCGTGGCAGCCGGGACATTCTGTTATGATGAGATCAGTCTTCTCTGTGCAGTAGCCTCTGGCTTATCTTTAATGGCTGCTCAGCCACAAACACTTGTGCTTTTAGAGGTGGTTGTTGACATTAAGACTCTTAAACTATCCGAGGCTGCGGTTTTCCCCTTCAGTGACTCTGAGGAGTGTGTGTGTGTGTGCGTGTGTGTGTGTAGTAGTGTGTGTCTGTTGTAAGATATGAAGATCCAGCCACAGTTTCAGTGTTAGACATTTTATAATAAATGTACAAGCACACATCACACAAACTCTCTTCATATATGGAAACACTTGTAATGCATACACACACACACGCACACACACACATGCAGACACACACATCATACTGTACAGTACACACCGGCATTCCTCCTGCTGACTCCTTGTCCCGTAAATAGCAACAATAGTCCTCGACAGGGCCCCAAAGGGAACCACAGAGTCGTCTGCCATGGAGCCAATGCTTTCATCTGTGTAGGTGGCACAGACTGTGTGTGTGTGTGTGTGTGTGCCTGTGTGTTTGTGTGCGTGTGTGTTGTAAGTTCTGGTTCTTGCTGTAACCAGAGTGCCCCCAGTGGAAATAACGCCTTCTTTCTGTCACTTCAAGTAGTAAAGCATTCGTGTTTTTGAAAGTTAGTAGTTCATATGACGTGTCTACAGAACAATGCTTCTGTAAAAACCAGCAGCCTCACCTGAATGAGGGACAAATGCAAAGACAAATTTAATGCATGTTGGAACCATGTCTGCGGGGAATGGGCTGTTTGATTAACCCTGTGGTGATACTGGTTGCAGCTTTCTCTCTGAAACCGTAGAAGTAATCTACTGGTACACACCAGCTCGGTAATGGGATCAATGAATCTGCACCACCGCTAATAATTAGTTAATTGAGGTTCTTCCAGTCTTTATGATGCTGAGAATCAAGTCACAGGAAACACTAACAAACTGGGGTCAACTTGCATGGACGCTCACTGGTCCTGGACTGGCTGTGATGGTCGTCTTTGTTCTCTTTGCTGCACCAGTACAACATTCTCCAGAACAACAAACTGCCTTCTGGCCCTCTGTGATATGTTGTAGTGAAAAAAATGTCGAATAATGAAACCAAAGGAAAAAATAAGTAATGATGCGAGTCAGTTCCTTCATCATGAGGTTTCTAATAATGCCTCTCTTTTCCTCTGCATGTGTGAGTGTGTGTATGTGTGTGTGTGTGTGTGTGTGTGTGCCCTCTTTACCTCTCCAAGGGATGAAAGTCCACAATCATTAATTTTCTAATAATGTCCCCATGGTTTCACATATGAACAGAGCTCCAATACATCAATCAAAGTTTGGAGAGTGTGTGTGTGTGTGTGTGTGTGTTACTTGCAGTTATTTGTGTAGCTTTCTCGTGTGAATCCGGGGGTATTTTCTGTTTACGGTGTGTGTTTCTCCATGTTGTGCGTCAACCAGCGAGCGGCTCGGGGCAGTGTGCGCTTATTGGACTGGTGACAGACTGGTGTATTATTCATCAGATGATGGAGAGTGACAGACGACTCCCTCTGCAGCTGCATGCGTGTGTATCGACGTGTTTACACTTCAACAAGTAGTAAAGACAATGTTCTTGTGTACCTTTTTGTGTTTGATGTGTGCAACAAGGGGAACAATTTGTATAAATTATATCAAATCATCAAATCTAATATCCAGGGACAAACCACAGAGTGCATCCACACATTGTAAGTCAGGATTTGACGGATTCTTCCCAGCGTGGAGCCACCTGACTTCATCCTCCAAGTCCCTGACAGATATTTATAACACAACTCCCTCTCTGCAGGTCGCACTCTGCACAACGCTGCTCTGAACCACTCAATCTGCCACAATGGCACAAGAGAGGCACACAAGAGGAAGGTCATCCATTTCCTGCTGAGTTAAGAGGAGGTTGCCAGACCCCGAACACCTTTTTGCACAGCGTGATGTGTGTCTTTGTGTGTGTTTGTCAGACACACGGTGCATTCTGTGCGCCTTCAAGTGTGTTATTTTATGTGTGTGTTCTCCTGTGTTCTGCTTTAATCTCCTCTCAGCATGTAGCAGAGAGTGGCAGCTGGTGATTTTGAGCAACCACTGTTCCGACCTGAGGAGGCCGACTGTGCAGCTGTAAATAAAAGCTCCTTCTGATTTAAACAGCGGCTCCCAAACCAATCGGGCCCTGGTACCCAGCCTCTCCTCCTCCGTGGGCAGATGTTTGCAGTAAGAAAGCTTTGATAAACCCACGGCTCACTTCCTGCAGTGAGAGGTCGGTGAACATGCTGGAACATTTAGCAGCTAAACAGCAAAAAACATGTCTTTCAGGAGCTGGTGGAGAGGAAAAGCTGACTTTTGATCCATCACATGAACGACATGATATATGATATGGTAAATCAACTGTGTTTATGAAGTGTTTTTCTGCGTATATTTGCCCATTCCCTTCTGATAAAGAGGAGAGAATGACTACTGGCTGATCAATGATGACATCTGCTGTGTAGCACCTGTTGAAAATGCCAGAGAAGCCAGTAGGTGGGTCCAGAAGACAACCAGGAGGGGCCTGCAGCTCGAGGAATTTCTCAGTCCGGTTGTGCATCAGGTTGAATGCCTGACTGAGGCTGACCGGTGGCCAGTTTGATGACCTGGGGTCAGTGAAAGGACCTGTCACCTGTCGCATCTTGAAAATATTTTCCTCAAATTCAAATATTGGAACTTGGGGTTGATGCGTCTCGCCCACGGACACTACAGCACAGAGACCAGAGGAACCAGGGGTCAAACTGCTCGGGTCTTCTTCCCAAGCCACAGCTGCCGTGATGCTCAGTGTCCACTGGGTGTGCAGAGTAAACATTCAACTGTCTGTTCAATTAATTCAGCCTTGAAATGTTGTGTAAGATCGTGTGTAACCTGATGTCTTAGGTTGTTTTGTTCCCCAATTTCATAAAAACTCTGTAATTTGAGAGTTTGAGATAATCCCAGCGATAAGAAAAACTGTAAAGTTATCTTCCACCTTCAAGGAAGCAGATATGTCTTCAATGAACAGTTTCTCCTGAAACATTCTCCTCAGCTCAAGTTTATTGTCGAGCTCCCAACTGTTCACTAAGAGCCGGAGACGCACGCAGGTCAATGAGAGTGTCACAGCACATTAACCATCCTTGACTCAATACATCCCTCTGATGTCATGACATTAGACTTTTTATAGAAACAGCAGTAGCTTGTTTTCTCTCCCCCCGTGTGCAGCCTTGCTTTGTGTGTGAAGACACACACACAGCTGGAGACCGACACTGTGTTCCTCCTTAATTCTACACACAGTGTAATTATAATGTGGAGGCTGCAGTCAAAACATGCAGCAGTGGACCAGGAGAGTTGTCGGCTGATTGTGTTGCACCTGACAACAATTAGAGTGAGTGCATCCAACACATGTACCACCTGAGGCACACACACACACACACACACACACACACACACGCACAGACACACACAAATTTGGATGGCAGTGATTGTCTGTATGTGTGTGTTCGTGATTATCCCTTAACAAGATCCACAGGTGGGTCTGTGTGTGTGTGTGTGTGTGTGTGTGTGTTGGGGGACATATATAAAAACCCTATCCCACAGATTATTTTAGTTCTCTCCTGTACCCGTGAATTCATATAAATATATTATTATTCTATTTAGTTTATATATTCTATATATTTTAACCCAAATATTTGAATTCTGTTACATTTTGTAGACTATTATTTAAAAACAATATATTTATCATGTTTTCTTATTGCTTTTCTACCCTAATGTTGAAAACCAAAGACCTTACTGTATATGCACAGGTAATGTTGTTATTATTTTGAGGTAGAGTTCATTTATTTATTCTTTCCTTCTTTTCCTTTCTTTCGTCAGCCTTGCTTTCCCTCTTCCTCCAGCTCTAAATGAATTCTGTATTTCTCGTCTCTCCCTCATTTCCACTCTTCCTTCCCTTTTTGCTCTCACACATTTCAGTCGTTCTCTCCCTACAGGCTCCGGAGGGCCCCCCCCCCGCCCCTTTTTTATGAGAACCCTAGATCTCAGTCGCAACTTTACAGTGGCTGGATATTATATCATCTATCACTCTGCATAGAGCTGCAGGCAGCATCAGCCTCAGCGGACGGGGGAAACGAGATTTACGGCGGAGGACGACGCCCTGCATGTGGTGTGGTGGTAGTGGGGAAGAAGGAGGGAGACCGAGATGCAGTTGGACAGAAATGAAGACTGAAATGTGGCAAATAGAGAAAGACACACACACACACACACACACACACACACACGCACACACACACAGAGACTGAAGGAGGGAACCAGAAAAGTTGTTTTTGGCAAGAGATTGTGTAAAGAAGAGATGGAGGCACAAGGAAAATGAAGGAAGGAGGAAGAGAAATAGGCAAAGAAAGATAGATGAAGGGAAAGAAGGATAATGAGCTTGAATGATTGAGTCACAGGATAATGTGTGTGTGTATATGATAGACATAGTGCTTAAAGGGCAATGCCTGGCTGTGTGTCCATTAGGTGTTTAGTAATGACTGACGTGTGTGTGTGTGTGTGTCTGTGTGTGTGTGTGTGTGTGTCTGTGTGTGTGTGTCTGTGTGTGAGTGTGTGTGTGTGTTCCCTCAGTAATCATCTGTGTCAGTGTGATTGATGACTGACCGCAGTCGCTGATTAAACATTTAGAATCTTTCAGGACAGATGAGCGTAAGGGGCGAGTGATGTAGAGACGGTGTGAAAGAGAAAGATGGAGCGACTCCTAATGATCGAAGGTAATCTTACAGACACAGAAATTATTCCTCTGTTAGTGTTAGCACCCGTGATGTGAGACAGGTAACACACAAGAGCAGAAAACACAAAAAGCAAAAACACAATCACAACAAAACCTGGTCAAGCCCGTCGATGCCTGTCTATTTGAGGTATTACGGTACAGGTGAGTTTTTCGTCTTAGGGTTCTGAAAGCACCTGTACCGTAAAACCTCAAATAGATCAAGATATTCAGAGTAAAGAGAAGTAAACAAACTGCTGTGGTCTGACAGTATTTTGTTCATTATTTTAATTTAAATTTTTTCTTAGTAATAAACATTTGATTCATTAGAACGAACTTGATCCTTTCTGAAATTGAGTTCATAAAGTTTCGGTCCAGAATCAGTTTTTCGATCAGATATTGAAGTTGTAAGACAGTATTTGTTTACTTATTGGGAAATGAAATTTAATGACTGGTGTATCTGTACAATGTTAAACCGTCTGGGGCACAAATAACACATAAATCAAATACGTGAATTTATGGTAAGTAGTGAAACACGGGTTAATTCTTCAGTATTTCATAAACGGTCTCTCTTGCCACGTCAGTTTTATTTATACATCCTGAAATCACACAACGCAGGAGGGATCGCTCTTCCAGCACAAACACACCTGCTATAGAAGTCATGTTTACAGTTAAACTTCCAAGATGGAGAATCCAGGTGTTGCCGGTGGCTCCTGACTGTTAAAGCAGGACAGAGTCAAACTGTTAAAACACACAAGAGGCTCCATCTTCTACAGGCTGACGGGGATCCAGCCCCACGTAGGAGTCTGGTAGTGAGATGTCTCTCTCTGACATGTTCACTGCCAACACAATAAAGGTGGACTTTTGTGTCAAATATTTAATTCTCTACAGTTTTTATTGGGACTTCTTGCTCTTTTGGGTGCAATAACTTTCTCTACAGCAGAGCACAGTGAGCGTTATTTATTTATCTATTTTTTTAACGTGGAGCTTTGTATCGCCTTTCTGACACGAAACACTCAAATCTGTGTTTTACGCACAGAGAGGGAGGTGAAGCGGTCGCTGCAGGAGAAACCTGAGCATTCGCTGTTTAGCCAATACTGGAAGAAAACAAAAAAGAAGATGCAGAGAGCAAACAGGTGTCACAGCTACAGAGGTGGAGGGTGGGTGGAGCACAGGGAGAAAAGGAGAAGTCACGTTTAAAGAAAGAATAAAGGAGGTGGAAGCTGCCATGGACGACAGATGGGGGGTTAAAAGAAATAAGTGTTTTCAGGGGGAAAAGGCATGAAGGACAGAGGCGTGGAGAAGGGGGGGCGGAAAGAGGGAAAGGGGACAGACAAGCAGATTGTGTGAGTGTGTGTGTGTGTGTGAGGTGTGTGTGTGTGTAGCCAGCCTCCAGACAGACAGTGACTCCACTCCAACAGTCTGGATGCTTGAGTGTTCTCAGGCTTTCCAATATAATTCAGCCGTTCCGCCATGTCAAGTTCTCCATCACGCCACGCCTCCCTTTCTCCTCGCTTCCCTTATATGGGCGTCCTGTCCCCCAGCGGCGCTCAAAGGGATTATTATGTTTATGCCCGAGCTGCTCCACCGACCCTGTGACAGAGAAGAAGAAAGATCGGTCGTGCTGTTTTCACCCTGAGCTCGACGACGGCAAACGACTCCTCGACTTCAGTGTCAGACAGAAATGTGATTGTGAGATGTGTGTGGGGGCGAGAGTGTGTGTGTGTGTGTGTTTGTGTGTGGTGTGTGTGGGTAGATGAGGGGATAATGGAAAGATTAAAACATCAAATACACACAAACACACGCTTAATTCTTAGAAATTTGTGCAGTCTCTTTCTTGACGAGAGTTTCGGTCTTCGCACACAAGGCCCGAACTTTTCGAGGTCTTTTAAAGTCATCAACAAATAAAAATCGTTGCCCATTGAGTTCGATAGTTCTATTCATTTTAACAATTGTGAGACAAAATGGAGTCGAGCAGTGAGGCAGATATTGGGGACATCACACTTCTTGAATAAAGATAAGAAAGATTGGGTCCGTCCAATCCTGAGAAGCCGAATTTCATCATCTGATCAGTAGACACTTAAACTCATGAACAGAATTCTCATTTGTATTTACCTCGCCCGAGAAGGTTGTGTTTTCATCTGTGCTCCTTTGTTCAGTCTGGTCCTAGAGTGAGTTTAAACATTTCATAAATGGACAGTACTCCACAGACAAGGCAAGAGGAGATAAGATCCATTATTAATGACAATGGGGACATTTGCAACGTGACAGAAGCAAGAGGGCAGTTCAAAATAGAGTTATATGTGAGAAAACTATTATTTTATTTTATCGTATATATAGTTAATAATTAGTTTTTTTTTATTCCCAGAGAGATCATTTACATTTTTGTTGAAAAGCTGACTAGTTTAGTGTGTTTTTTTTGGAGCGGTGCAGTCAGACCAGTGTTGTGGACTGATTCAGGAAAGAACAAGAAACTGGGAAAGTGTGAGAGAGAGAGAGAGAGAGAGAGAGAGAGAGAGAGAGAGAGAGAGAGAGAGAGAGAGAGAGAGAGAGAGAGAGAGAGAGAGTGATGAAAGAGGAAGCTCGATGAAGACTGGGAAAAGCAAAAAGCCAAAAGAAAAGCAAACGGGTTTTTAAATGAGTGTGTAGAGAAGCGGTGGAGCAGACACGCCCCATCACACATCAACAGTCGAGACATTAACTTCTCCACTCTCTCTGTTCTCCCCCCCACCCACATCAACCCCCCGCCATCACTCTTCCTCTCCCTCCCTCTTTCCCTTCACTCCATCTGCTCTGCCGCTGCACCTGGCCTCTTCACATTCTCTCACTCCATTTCCCCTCTTTTACTTTTTGGCTCACATGATTTCGTCCTTTTCTCTCACGTCTCACCCTCTTCCTTCTCTTGTCTTCCTCAATCTGTTCCTTCTCTTCATCCGAGAGCGTATCCCTCTCTCCCGTTGGCATCTCCGTTCTTTTTTTATAGCTTCCATTCTGACCATCACTCTTCGTTTCCTCGTCTCTTCCAATGTTCAAATTTCTTTTTTCTTTCAGCCATTCCATTCTCCATCACTTCCTCCCCCTCTCCCAGTGTCTCTCTCCGCCTTGGCCCAGTATGAGTGGGCCCTCGTTTGGCCACAGTGAGTCAGGACCGCTGGGCGACTCTACACAACCATCCTGCAGGGCTCTGACACAGCGAGCATATGGCAACGCATTGAGCAAGGAGTATCCACACACACACAAACACACACACACACACAGCCGGGGAGACACAACACAGAGCCCGACAGACGCCCAGTGTGAAGGAATGGATTGTGTCCCCTGTGGCCGGTGGGCATGTCCACCACTCATTAGTTCTCCCCGTGGAGAATCGGCATTATTCACAAAGCTCCCCGGCTCGCCTCAGATCCCCACGCTGACCTGAATAGGTGGATGACAAGTGCATGTGGGCTGGGCGTGCACGGGAAGAGTCAAGTGGAGGATTTAGTGAACCGTTGCTTAGTCGATGTTTTGAAGGTCTCAGGAAAAAACACAAAGTCTTTGTAACGTCCACACACAATGAGAATAACAACGAGCAGGGATCGTCTGAAATGAATCTCGTGTTCATGGGAAATACTGATGTTTCACTTAGAGACAAAGATGGACGATTGTGTCAATTGTGAACTTGTAAAGTTGTGTTTTTTTGTACTGGGTTGAATAGAATGAGCGGATTGGTATTAATATTATTAGATAAATCAGGAGTTAAGTGAACCACAGATCTGATAAGAGTTGTGTTCAACTGCAAAGCAAATGAAAAGAATCGATGAAGAAAGATCAAGAAGAAAACAACACAACCAGAGTTTGTAGAAATCTGCGTTTTGTAACTTTTGTGTGTGGACGAGGAGCCCAAGAGGAAAAGTTTATTTTGGAAGAATCCAGAACCATGTTAGCATTTCAGCAGGGATTAGTTTCAGCAGTGTTTTGGAATCGAACCTTCAACCACGATGTTAACATGCTGGTTTTCTGCAGGTTACAATGGTGTCTTTGCTAAAATGAGTGAATTATAACTAAAATCACAGAACAGCTGAAGAAACAAAACTGTGCTTAGTTCTACAGGTTTTAGTTTGTGAACCAAATACTGGACAAATTATGATTTTGTCCGGATGATAGAAAGTCAGTGGATCATTAGACGTCATTATGATTCAAACACTTGGGACCGGAGGTGTCAGCACAGAGTTTACACTCATCCATCTCACAGAGGCTGAGGTGAATGACTCCACTAGAGGAAGTTAGTAGCTCATGAACATACTTTTTTAAAATGTTCATATTTTTAATACAGGCAAAAGAAACATGAACAGTTGTTGTTGTTTATGATTCGTTTAAAAATGTAACATGTTAGTTTTATAATCTCAGGGCAGATAAAGGATCAAATGGGGAGAGAGAGTTAAGGAGGGCATCCAGCAAACCACTGGGTCGGATTCAAAGGTCACCAGTGTGCTCCCAGTATCTGGGTAAAAAAATCTGGTTAGTAATGGTCTCATTTGTGTGTGTGTGTGTGTGTGTGTGTGCGTGTGTGTGTGTAACTGTAATAGCTTTGAATGTCACGCAAGTATTAATCATTGTGTTGTATTAATGCAGTACTAACACTGGCTTTATTTTCTAATAAGAAAACCATTTCTATTCTTGTCACTGGCTCTCCATTCCCAGTGAGTTCCTCACCATTACACACACACGGACTAAATTAAAAAGATTACTCACTTCTGACATGTTCCCTGTTCCTCCTCTGAGCCGCCGCGTCATGTGGTCGAATCTGCATCCAACTCACAACTTGTTTTTCTGGCTCTTGTTTTTTTTTCTTTCATTTGTTTATCTTTTACTGAAACTGACGGGCGACTTGTCCCCATTGATAAAACACACTTCATAACACATTACACTCATGTGACATCAGTGACATCATCACACTCTGGAGTTCCACTGGTTTTGACCCCATGTAAATCTTAAATTTACTGAGCTGCTGTTTGTTACAATCAAACACAATCTTTTCTTTCCTAGGGCCACTTTCGACATTGCAGTAATGTTTAAATGTAATTTACATTAATTTCACCAATAACTCAACAATGTAAGATAAGCATCCGGCCACCAGGTGGCAGTAAAGACGCTTTGGCTTCACTTTAGCTGAGCTGTCATGTCAGTGTGGACTGTGGAGTCGAGGTTGAAATTATGATGTTATTTTCACTGAATTAAATCTGAAACACATTTAGCTTTTATGTGTTAATGTGCGGTTCAGGTGAGATGCTTTTAAAAAAAATTGACACACAGGATATCACAGGTTTTGAACCACACTGAGGCTAACAGGGAAAACACACAAAGACTATTAAACAACATGAGCTAGTTTCCATCCAGCAGTTGTCAGCAGCTGCACAGCGAGAAGTGAGGTTGTGTCACGTTGTGTTGACGAGGAAACGCTGTCGCTTTTCTACCTCAGGATTATGGAATTAATGCAACGGTAATAGAGAATAAAGTAATCGCATTACTAATTTATGAGGCACCTTTTCAAATGAAGGCAGCCTGACACTGGATGTGTGTTTTAACAGGATATTCCGGACTGGGACCAGTATGAGCAGTGTCATCGTCCATAGGAAAACTTCTGCACCATCTCCGTTTCCTTCAGTGACTGAATGAACTCCTTGAATAACTGTGTAAGAGAGAAACATTTGCATATGTAAAAATGTGTGTGAGCACGAGTGTTGTGTGGAGACGTGCGTGGGCTCGTACTGGTTTGAGGAACAAAGCGCTGAGTTTTAACTGGGGCATCTGAACACAGAAACAAACACACAACAAGGACAACAACACTGTCTTAAGAAACACAAGCAAACGCCAAAACTTCCACTTCCTCTTTTGTGCTGAGCCATCAAAGCACAACGCCTCTATTTCCTGCGAATGGACACACACGCACACACACACAGACACACACACAATGACACGACAATCAACCAAACTTCACACTGACTCATTCTGTGTGTTCCCTTTATGGTTCTGATGATTAATATCCTTTGCTCCTCTTTTCTGTCCTCTATGAAAATCTCTCAGGGTTTTTATCGTCTCTCACAAAAGTACATTTGTCAGCCACTTAAACTTCCCTCGCTTTCACAATAAAGGTCTGTTGACCTTCAAAAGTATTCTTACGTGTACTTCTTGCAATTTCCTCTATTGTCTGAATTTGTTGAAAGTTTTTAGTTTGTGAGGTTCCACACGTTCACATACAGTTTATAAATCGTCCCTTATTACCAGGTGCAGGGAAACTTCACATATTTTGTACATTTACAAGTTTATAATTTTAGTTTGGTGGCTTTACCAGAATATGTTTCAAATTTTGTGATTTCACACCCTCAGTCTTTATTTACAGATCATGTAGATGACATTTTCAAATGCAAAATAAGTGCAATCATTTTATTGTGTGAACCATGGGTGTGTGTGTCATGACATTTCCTCGTTAATCAATCAAGTTTATTAACAAAATGCATAAACAAATGGTTAAATGTATTTTAATGAGCTCTTACTGCACGTTGAACCCTTAACAACATGTTTCAGAATCACTGTTATATAAAATATTTACATTTTTAAGTCTTTTTTAGATCAAATTGAGAAAAAATATAAAGAATCCATTTCTCTGTTGTGTCGGCAGATGGTGTCTCTATGGCACCGCCACTGAGAAGCAGAGACCCTTCTGCGTTTAGGCCGGCAGACTGACAGAATTACACTCAGCTCGACAATCTGTCTGTGTGTGTGTGTGTGTGTGTGTGTGTGTGTGTGTGTTTTTTTTAACTTGTATTGCTCATGTTGTGGGGACTCATCTTCCGTTTGGTGCTGAAAAAACGAGTCTCAGTGACATAAATCGTAAAATTTTAGGTTGAAAACTTGGTTTGAGGTTGAGGTAAAGTTAATTGTATGTTATGGTTACGATAGGTTTTCAGTAAATGAAAGTCCACTGAAAGAAAATGGAAATAGGAAGATAATAAGCAATATAAACACTGTGCAGACGGCAGTTGCCAGTATCGTTAATGGTTGTTATGGGAACGCTGTGCTGCTGTGACAGATGCACAACTGGTGATCTGCGTACGGCAAACCACAAAGGACACGCGTGGATCCGGAGGAAGCGCCGGCAAATAGAAAAGATGAGCAACAACAAAAGAATAAAAACACAATAAAAAAAAGCACAGTGGATGAACACATTCACTGAAGAGAATAGACACCAAAAAGCCAACAGACTGGAACCAACATCTCAGTCCATGTTCTTCCACCTGATCACAGACAGAGACCTCATCATCTGCAAGAAACTGAATCATCCACATTAATATGTAAATATAAAGATTCATCAGCTGCTCTCAAATGGGCCTCTATGAGGAAACACAGCCATAAAGACAATTCATTGTGTTTTACTGACTGACATTAAACTTTATGTGAAATCATTGAGTTGAACAGAGAGAATATAAAGCTCTCAAATATTAATCTGAGAAGCAAAATGGATTCATAGATGTTAAACTCTTAACGCTGTCACCGACAAGTCCACAGATCTGAGTGACCTGGTGGAACTGGACCATGTGAAAAACCAGAGACTCGAACCGGTTTCCAGCAACAAGCACAACAACTACAGAAGGTCCAGAGGGAGAACCTGACTCATTTACCACATGTGCTGCTTCAAGCTGAGTGTACAGTGTGTACCAAGGTGGACTGGATTCATATTGAACTCATGTTGTAGGAATCAAATCACCTGCTCATAAAAACATGTGAAACTAGTGGTCACACATAATATTCACAGTTAGTTTGATCTTTTAATAAAAGTACGAGCTTGAAACCAGAGAAGTTAGTAGGTTTGTTATTTTGTTAACACAAACAGACGGAACTTGTGTTGAGCAGTGGTGTTAAAGATAAATAGTCAATGAGTCATATGTGTTGAGCTAACATCACTTGAATGCATGTGTTCCTATTGTCACATTATGTTTTTAAATAGAAACACAGGCTTAAAATATACACACACACTCTGCTGGTTTGTGTTGTTGTTGTACAAGCTATGTTGTACTATCATCCTGTCTTTTTGTCATGAAAAATCTGTGATGGAATTTTTAATTAATTAATAACACAAAGTCAATCAGCCGACTTGTCAGCTGGCAAAACAACAACAAATCAGTTGTGAAAAGTTGAGAAAATGAAGTGATCGTTAGAGATGTGTCTTTTCCACTTTTCCAGATGTGCAGCTCCTCCTCTCTGGTCTATTTCCCTGTGGACTGAACATCTCCTGACTGACTGGAGAACCTGCAGAGGAACCAACACATCACCTCGGGCTGTGTCGACCACGACTTGCTGTAACAGTCTCTGTTTGTGTCCCCGTCTCAGAGCCCCTCTCCTCTGGAGCTTCACTTCCTCCTTGTTAGTCTCACTAACAACTCCGAGATGTCAGCTCGGCTCTGACATCATTCACACACTGGAACGCTCCAGCCTAACAAGACACAACGCAACAACCTGGACCTGATAATCTGATCGTGTGCGACATCAGTCCCATACTTTCATCAGGTGCTAATGATCACAGAGCGGCAGGGAGAGCTCTTATTGGTCGGTGCCTGAGGTAGAACTGAGTGTTATAGAGGAGAAGACGAGATGATGAGAGTGAGTGTGCAGCGTAATCTATTGTGTGAGCACACAGGCCAGGTGTTTGTGTGTCTGTGTGTGTGTGTTGGCTTGGGGATGTGCAGTCCCGTCGGCATGTGGGATGATTGGCAGCGCCTGTTTGGGCATTGTTGATAACACACAGGAGGGCAACTGCCACAGATGAGCTCTGTCAAGCTGTCTGCCTGTCAGACACCCACACACACACTCTCCTCTCTCTCCTGCTCACATCAGCACACACACACACATACACACACAGACACACACGTGTACGCACACCAACCTCCAACTTCATTTACTTCCCGTTCACTCTTGCACTGGCTCTTATTTATGTTAAACACACATAATGGCTCTGTCCACTCTTAAACACACACCCCTCTGTATCCTCCACATACACACACACACATGCACACACACACACCTGTCAGCCCTGCCCGTGGCCAGCCATTGAACCTGGTATCCTGATAAGAGCCACAACAGTCCTCTCCTCTGCAGGGAGGGTCTGTCTCATTCATATGCATTTCACTTCTTGATGTGTTGGGGGATCTCTGTCACTTGTTTGTCACGATGGACGTCTTGAAAAGACCGGCTGACATTTGAAGGAGACACATTTCAATACGCCCGGTTGGAAATGGCAGAGGAGAGCGAGGACGTGTTTGTATTGTCTGAGGCACGAAGCTGGAGCCTCACTTGAAAGAGGAAGAAACACCTCAGGGAGACTCCCCCCACTTTGTCACTGACGTCTCCTCACCTGAAACACAACAGAGGCAGGAGCTCTGGATATTTATGATATATGTAGAATAAATTTTGCAGAGTCATGAAAGCTGCTGATGAACAATTTCCTCCTGCTGTTTGGGGCCACACCCGAATGATGGAACAGAAAAACGTTGATGGAGTGAAGTGGTGATTTGCTCAGTAGGGTGTGGTTTCTAAATAACATAGTAAAACATAGGTAGCAGGGGTGGATCCAGAGGTGGGGCCAGGGGGGCACCGGCCCATCCTCTGGATCCACCCCTGTATCTGATTGGCCCCTGATCTGCCCCTGTGCTCTCAGTAGTCTAAAAAAAACGGTATTAACAATACAAACACCAACAATGATCTTTTATTGAAACAAACTTTTAAACGTTACTGATGTATGACTTTATATCAAAGCTATGGAGCTAAGAGTAAATAAAGAATGACTTAAAAAATCCATAGACTCACCAGTGATGGGTACAATATATATATACGGTAGAAAACCTTGTTTAATTCAGATGATGCAGCCATAATATATAGTTAGCAGGTGTGTGTGTCTGTTTGTGAGGTTTTGTTTGTGTGTGTCTGTGTGTGTGTGTGTGTGTGTGTGTGGAACCAACCACCTCCAGATCTGTGTGTGGTTGCTTCAGTCCAGCTGACTGCTGCATAACAACAACACACAATACTGAGAACATGACACATTAATAATTTGCTTTTCATAAAGAGAGACACTCTGCTGACATGGATACTGCCAATTAAGCACTGTGGTCTGCATGGGGTGTGTGTAAGTGTTTACTGTAGGTGTGTGTGTATGTGTGTGTGAGTGAGTGTGTGTGCCAGTGACTGAGAGAGAGGGCATTGTAGTGGTGTGTGTGTGTGAGTCCTGAATGAATAATGAGGCTTTTTACTGAATCTGGCATATCTCTCTCTCTCACACATACACACACACACACACCCCCCCTCTCTCTCACTCACACACACACACACACACACACACACACACACACACACACACACACACACACCTACAGTACACACTTACTCACAGCCCTTTAGGGATCAATTACCATTCACTCATGTCTTTATCATCTCAAAGCTTCAGCCTCCTTTACACAGCCTGTTGAAAGTGTTTCACCTCTATGCAGCTGTTCTTATTGTTGTTGTTGTTGTTGTTGTTGTTGTTCCACCTTCAGGCCATACTGCAGAGGTGTGTTTTCTAAAATCAGGGGCAACGGTATCCTGGCTCGGTTCGGTTCAGTGTAAATAAGCAAGGGCGGCTTAAACATATCATTAATTGAGCAGGATCATTGTATAGACGTGTGGTCCTTCCGTTATATTGTTTTATATTTGCTACTTTAGGAGATATCCTCCACTGGCATAGTATTTAAGTAAATAAGGGCTGTGTTGCATTTTCATATCCAGATGCTCGACCATTAGTTTAGTGTCCCTGTGATCTGACAGTCACAACAGAGATAGTGATGGAGACAGATGCGAGGGCAGGAGGAGAGAACGTTTCATCAGCCTCTGGATTTTAATCAGACTGAGAAACTGTTTTAATTAGGAAACAAAAACAACAACAACAACTCTACTAGATACAGATTTTCATTTATTTACTAACTCAGATTCAACAGATGAAAAATTAATATGATCGTACGTGTCCAAACATAATCTTTTGATTTTCTATCTCATGAGTAATTTCCAGTCCTTAGTTTTCTTTGGAACACAGAAACAAACATGTGCTCATGTTCATCATCTTTCAGGTGCAGGAAATCATGAGCTGGAGAAAGTGGTGGGAAAAACAAATGTGTAAATTTGGAATTGAAATACATTCAGATATAAATACATATAATACGTTTTTTAAAAAAATTCTATGAGCTACGGCATTTAAAAAAAACAACACAGGAAGTCACGACTGGGCGACTGAAAAAGCTTTTTAGAGAATTTGTTGTGAATTGATGAATAACATTAGAGTCTTGTTAATGGCCTCTGTACAAAGGCCCCACGTGAAGGAACCTGTCTTATGTAAATAACATACAAACCTCTGGTGAGTTATTACTGTGAAACTGATGCACTTAGTTTGGAAATAGACATTTTTCCTTTTTCTTTTTCAGATTTCCTGACGACTGAGCTGTTAAAACCTTCACTTCTGATTATTCGTTTCTTGTTCATAACCCAAATGATCTTTATGGGGTTAATACTGTGAAATCAGTCAACTGGTCATCAAGTCTTAAAACAAGGGGGATGGTTTAACCAGAATACACTGATGTAGCAGTTCTATTATCAAACTTCAAAGACTATGATAAAGTGAGAGGAGATATGTAGTATTTGCCTTTTCCATGGATCTGAGATGGAGACATCAGGGCCCGGGTCCCAGCGCCAAATCCCCGTGAATCCACCCGGGGGCTTTTGAGCATGCTTAAGCAATCATGACCTGGCATAAGGTCTGAGTACGTAATCAATTATTGGTTTGGAAGGTGGAGGGAGAGTCAGGCCATCTGCTGAGGGGAGCAGCTTTGGCCGAGTTATTGAGCTGTGGGCCGTTCTCCCGTTTTAATAATGGTTCCAAGTAAGTTTTGCTCTGTAACGTGGACCAGTCACAGTCATTCAATTTGTCATGACGATTCAGAAATGCCAACAGAGTCGTTGCTTTCACTGAGGTGCTGAGTGAAGGTTGTGTACTGAGTTGTGATCAAGAGGGATCCAGACCGAGTCAAGTCCGGTGCTTCTGAGACAAGAACAACAGGTCTGAAGTAAGATGTGAATTGTGGTTATGTTAACGTTAAGGTTTTGATTAGGCCGGACAAACATGTGTGTGTGTGTGTGTGTGTGTGAGTAATCTCTATCCTCCAGCTCCTTGTTCTCCTCTTCCTCTAAAGACATGAGCTCATCTTGACATGAGGAGCAACACAAACAATACTTCCTGTTATAAAGGTGCAGAAAATCATTATTAATAAGACTAAAATAAATGCAGTTTGTCTTAATTTCATATCAACAAAGAAAACAACAAGTACTGCCAGTGCCAGACAACTAATTGGTAATGTTGATGAATGGTTGTTAAAGGTCCAGTGTGTAAGAAATTTAATATAAAATGTGTTTTTAGGGAGGCCGCCATGTTTTTTACAGTAGCCCAAACAGGACAAACTAAACATCTTTTGAGTTTTATGACGACTTAAGGCTGCTACAGGATCTCTCTAATGTGCACTGACCTTATACCTAGCAAGACAACCTTCCTATGTTCTACAGAAGTTACAACGTTAGCCATAGTAAATTGAAAAGTGCCATATTTGTTTTATTGGAGCATCACCAGTTGGTACTTTTAAAATCAATTTCAGAACAGTGTGAGACGCATTATTCACAGGAGCCTGGGACACGATACAGTTGTTTTAAATTTGTATTCTGGCTCTGGGTTCCTTACTGGATCTGAGGCCAGCAGCTTGAACTGATCCGGCTCAGAACCACCACGGTCCTCCACTACCAGGTCCGCCTGACTCTCTCTCTCTCTCTCCTCTCCTTTCCTCTGGCCTGGTCAGTGTCAATAAATATAGAAGTTAGAGAAAGACTGTTTTATGGCTGCTCTGAGAATAGAGAGACAGAGTTGGACCTAAAGTCAGATCAGAGAATCAGGAATGTGTTCAGTCTGATCCATAACAAACATGTAGTCGTTCAATTGTCCTGTTCTGAAGGGAACAGTTGATTTGTTCCCGGTGATGAAACAACAGAATACATGATGAACTGTTCATTTGAAGGAAAAAAAGAGCAAAACCATGTTCTGAGTATCACTTCCTCTAACACAGACCCACTCTCACAAATAACCTGATTAACAGACTTTCCTGAGCTAATGAGAGAATGAGCTCAGACCTGGATGTGAATAAAAGATTTGAGGAAAGTGAAAACCAGCCTGTGATGATTTCATATGTTTAATAGAAAGAATCCACTTCATGAAGAGCCGTTCATTTAAATTCAGCTCCAGAGAAGATGGATTCAGCAGGGCATACGTCTGCTGAATCTCTTACATCTCAGTTCCACACAAGAGGAAAAAATCATTTGCTGAACACCCCCCCTCCCTCTCCCCACACACACTAAAGAGGTAAAACCTGGTTCTGTGCTGCCATCATGTGGTCAAACTGGGAAACACACAGTAAAACATCTGTTACGTCTCACTCAGACGTTTGAACAGAACAGAACCATGACTTGTTAATAACAATAATTAATTTGTTGAAAAGGAATCAGTAATTGACACACTGTATTATAATGTTAACTAAATTAAATTGATATACAAATCTTCTCTAAACCAGGGGTCTTCAACGTTCTTCAGGCCAAGGCCCCCAAACTGGTGGAGAGATGGAGCAGGGACCCCCTACTATATATATTGTTTAAAATTGTGTTTTATATTAAACTGGGCCACTAGTGCCATGTATAAACATAGCCACCCTGTTATTGTGCATTCAATACTAAGCTATTCAAATATTACCCATTTATAAACATACATCTTTCATACAACACTGAGCTTTTAAAGTAATTCACAGCTTCATGTTTTTATTTTAAACATACATGTAGAAGAGACAGGGAACCCTCAAGCCATCTATGGATGCCACACATACTCCCACATTAGTGAGATGTCAGACCCTGATGGGTAGCACACAACTTATCTAACCTTAGACGGATGGAGGTTGTCAGACAGAGGTTTAAATCAGCCTCTCAATATGTTGGATACATGTTAATGTGTATTTGAAGACATTTGAAATTTGTGGGAAAAAATTGGGTACAAAAAAAATGAAAAATTATATAAAAATATAAAAAATTGTCTAATCAACCAAGCATTTCGCGACCCCCCTGCAGTACCTCCGCGGACCCCCTAGGGGTCGCGGACCCCCTGTTGAAGACCTCTGCTCTAAACAATGAACTGTTCCATCCACCTGGGTTCAGCTGATTTCTTAATTAAACCAGAACATTGCAAGCTGTGGCGTCTTATCCTGGCAAATGGGATTTTGGGGGAATTATTAATTATCCTTATGGTTATAAAAGTTAATAACACTGTAACTGAACCTTTGGTGACACTACTCAAATAGAAGGGGACCCATCGAGTGCATCCCTCCGCAAAGGTTAAGACTAACGCTCCTATGAGTTAATGGGTTGTTCCTTGGATCATACCTGAAGAAAATGGGCTGAGTGGATCAGAATATCACTTTTCACTTTTTTATCCATCATTTATCATCTGGTCCAGAGCAGGGTAGAACTTTAGATTATCTAGTGACTCCAGCTGGAATCACTGAAACCTTTTAAACAAGACCGGAGCAATAAAGCAGTGAATGAAAAAACAAGTGAATCCTACTGTAGCAAAGCTTTACTGAAAGATGATGAAGGTATTCCAAGAAAAAAAAATATACAATAAAAGTTTATATAAAAATGTGTCCCCCATTCAGTTTGATCAGTAACACAGTTCATACTTCTTTTGTAATTAGAAAACACTTCAATGCTGAAGTTCTCCTGAACACGTAGTAACAATACTGCCAACGTCATTTTTCAGAAAAATAATATATATAGGTCTACTTCATATCTACAGCCAGGTGGCGCCATTACACCGACTATACATTTTGGAACTGAGCGCTACAACACTTGTGGACGACACGTAGTAATATTCGAACAATGACACGGAGAAAGTAGTAGCATAAATAAACTGTCATGTCTAAGAAGACAGTGTCAGAGAGTCGGCTTCCATTGATGGAGACGCAACATCGCACTTACACAAACTACACACAACTTGAACGAGGCTCCACACTCACGTGAACCATGTGGTCGTTTTCTTAGAAATGCTACAACGCTACCATGTAGGAGTCAGTGTGACAGACGCCATTAACAACGTGTAGAGTGAGGCCTAAAGTTCTCTTCCAGGTTCTCGACATATCAGCAACAGAAAGTGATAGATTTGTTCTCTGGCATCTCCAGCATTGATAAGATGACACATTTTGAATACGCTCATTTACATAAGGCAGAGTATTAGCTACAGCATGTTAATACTGGCAGTCACCATCTATAAAAGGATGGAGATACTGTGTAGTGAACTCAGTTATTAACATAAGATGACTCACACATTGGACCCACTGTCCACGATGTAATCCAGCAATGACATGTTGCATTTACATTTAAGATTAATGTGTGGGGGAATAAAAAATCCAGTCATGAGAGAAAGTGTCTTGAAGAGGAAAATCTAAATTATAGGACAAAATGTTGAAACTTCATATTAAAAAGCCATGAGGGGAGTTTGAGATGTCAGATGCAGATGTCACATAAAAACAGCAAAAATAGACACGTTTAAGAGCAGGGTAAAAAAAAAGAAAAAAGAAAGTTCATCATCATCATCTTCGTCATCTTCCAAGAATTCTCTCAAGGTCCAGTGTTGCCGCAATTTTTGTATCCAGTGGAAAGTTTCACATGTAGAATTGTCTGGGTTTCAAAAAGGGGAAAAAATAATATTGTAGTGTGCTACAAGTTCAGTACAGCATCATATCCACGTGTTTCTTCATGTGAACAGCCCAGGTGCTGCTTCATCTCTTAGAATCAACATTTCTTTTCTTTTTTTTTGAAGAGACGTGTCTTTTCAGTTTGTGTATCCAGTGTAACGCAGCAGCTCAGAGCTCAGAGCGGGGGTCCAGTGGTTTAAAACTAGAGAGAGGAGGGATGGAGGAGCAGCACTAGAAGAGGAAACTACCCTCTATGAAACAAGCCAGTGGCTGGTGCTTCTATACAATGTACCTCCCAGGGTGATGGGATTTAAAGTCTACAGGGAAGTGGTGCTGGTCGTGGGATTGAGGTCGGGTGGAGTGGATGGATCACAGTAAAATGGCAGGTCGCTAACAGAGCTGCTAAATGTTGTGTTAATCGGTTCTACAAAACTAAACGTTGTGTCAGTGTGGGTCCTGGACACCGTGGTGCCTGTCAGCTGCCTCCTCCTTCCTGTAGTGTTCAGCCGCTCCAGCTGTCCTGTGTGTGTGTGTGTGTGTGTGTGTGTGTGTGTCTGTGGGTGTGTGTCTGTGGGTGTGTGTGGTTGATGGGATGAGACGGGGGGAGCGGTCAGGCAGATGAAGGCCGGCTCCTCGTTTCCTCATCAGAGCTCAGTGGTCAGGAGACCTCTGGGTTTTGCCGCATCGTCCGAGGCTGGCGGTTGACCCCCAATGCTGTGGGACACGGGGGAGGGGGGGGAGTGGCAGGACGGTTACATTATTGCATCATGGACAAAGACTACTTTAAGTTTAGACCACATGCCTTTATAGGTCATTGGATTGCTGCGTAGTTCACACAACACAACTTTCCTTCTTCTGATCGGGAGTCTAGCAGCCGTTGTTAAGTTCATACTACACAACAGTGTGTTGACAGCAGACTACACATCTTGACCAAGTGAAACCTGTGTCCGATCGGAGGCGACTGGCTTATAGGGCTGAAAATCATGTCGTGTGAACTAGGCTTTACCAGTGCAGACATAAAACAGACACTTGCATGATCATTCAATTGTGATGAAAATGCTTTAAAATAATAGATCTATAAATATAAAACATACAAAAGCACACACTATGTTTCAGAACAGGTACATAATCAATCAGGTCAATCTTCCATGTGGTCAGGTACATAGCTGAAGTCTTCATATTCATGTTCTCACTGGGTCCAGTGACAATAGTTTCATTTTGGGATTAAAGCTAAAAGGAAGCATTCTCTTGTTTGGCCAGCAGGGGTCAGCATGCTACAACACCTGGAAAAACAACCTGTTCAGATTGTTGGTTCAGATTTTACCTGGTGGAGTTGGTGTTACGTGTGTGAGCGAGGTGGGGGAGGGCTGGGGGGAGAGCCGCTCCCCCGTCTGCGGGGAGAAGAGGGGTGACCTTAGCATGGGGGTCAATGTCGAGCAGGCCGTTAGTAAAGACGCCGGGATGCTGCATTAGAAGGGGATGAGGGAGAAGGTCAGTTTCTACAGAGCCGCTACATCAGCCAAACGTGTTCAGCAACTAGGCAAAGTGTTAAGAACAACCTGGGACAGTTTAAGGGGCAATGAACACAAACCGATGTCACAACCCTCTGAAGGATTATCAAAGAACAAGTGGAAAGAAAGAAACAGGTCGACACAAAGGTCCAGAAAGAGCAGAGACTGAGGACTGGAGAGATTCTGAGCACTCACAGCAGTTGTTGGAATAATCCAGCGAGGTGTGATGACGGGTTTTGGCTGCTGCACTGGTGGGAGCTGGAACAGGAACAGAAAAACTTAGTTACCATCCAACAGATCTTACTAAGCTACATCTCTGCATTAAATTCTGGTTTGACCCCAAATCAAACATACACCTCTTTCTACTGTAAATGTTTGTCATCATGTGTCTGAATGAGGGTGAATAATTGATCTGGTGGTTAGACCCAGTTTGTTTTGAGCAATGGGCCAATATGTGTTTCTTGCTATTGTCAGAAAATTGAAAGGAAGTTCCCCTGAACGCCTCCTTTGGGAAAAATAGGGGAAACTGAAACATTGCCCATTTTTTAGAAGATTTCCTTCCGCCCAGCTCCATGTGAACGTTTATGTGACATATGAAGCAGTTCCATCGAAAAATAAGGCTCCCTCGAAAGCAACAGTGTAGTTCAAACACTGGTTCCATTTAAAATCATTGCAGCCATTTCCAAACTGCTGCACACACAGTCGGGACTTACTGCAGGAGTCGGGTCGGAGAAGTCGATCAGGTTGTCAGATAGCGGTGCTGCGTTGGACAGGTCCACTTCCTCTGCTGTAACCTGTTGGATGACACAAACACAGCAATATAGAAACCCTGTATTCGATGAACAGGTTCCACATGACACTGAAGATCAAGTAAGAGCCACACACACACAACCTGTGTACAGACAGAAACTAGCTTAGGTTGAAGAGATGTCAGATTTACACAGGGTGGCTCCTGAAGCCTCATAACAGTACAGGTAATGTTATTTGAGTTCAATATTGAATAATCCAATAGGACAATATTTGTTCCCCAGCCCTCAAATACTTATAACACAAGTATTCAATCATTTATTGTGACAGATGTAAATGTAGAGTCGTAACTATATGTTTATGAATAGATATGTTACCTTTGGAGCCGAGCCTTCACCGGCAGACTCTGACGGCATCTTGGGAACGGAGGGGATTAAATCTTCTGCTAACCTCTCGACACTGATGAGCAGAAACAAAGAAAAGATGAGGATAAAGAATTTCAGATTAAACTGTATTAAACAAAGAAAAACAAAACATCTGAACATGAGGTTTCAGCCAGATATACTGGATATATTTTCTAATCAAAAATAGTTGCTGCTTAATTGTGATTAATCCATTTTGTGCGATTCTCCAGACTGAAGAAGAAGAACTGTAAGCATTTACTGCATCTATGAGCCTGTAAACAGCAGGTAGATCTCAAGCCATGTGACCCAACGCACCCAGACCCGTACACACAAACATGAAGTACTCAGACATGCCACCAGATGTCAGCAAAGACCATAAAAAAGTCATCTTAATCCACGTCTCCTAACAACACATCAAAATGAAAGACTAGCTGTGGTTTTCATTTCTCATTCTCTCTGTGATGGTTTTGGAATAAACACATGATTTTAACTGGCTGACAAACTATCCAGTGCAATTGGAAGATTCATAGCAAAAGAATAAGAAAGAGCATCAGCAAACTGACCTGGCTCCTGCTGACGAGACCAGTGGAGCTGGCTTCAGCAGGTCCCACGAGTCCTGGGGGTCAGGGCGGCTGCTGACAGCGAGAGACGAGTCACTGCCCAGTCGCCCTGTGCCAACATTCAACCTGTAGGAAGACGCCATGTAGTTAGGTTTGTGCCAGAGGTACATGCATAAAATATTCAGTCTGATTCAGAGAGAAGAACACATCACTATACTCAATATAATCATCATATTGTCTTGGTTCAAGCTGTGTCACGATTTCAGAAGTAATTCATTTTTATCCAGGTTTTATTACAAGTTAATTCTCCTCTAAACATATTAGATCCAGTAAATCCCTTCGTCTCTTCAAACCACATCTTGTAAAAAGGGAAACTTGACCTAAAAATTATGAGCAACAGCTTTTGCCGGATCTAATAATGTGTCTGATTCTCCAGCTCGACCGAACAACAGCGTCCAGGAGCGAGAGAGAGAGAGAGATAGAGAGAGAGAGAGAGACTCGCCTGTTGATCTGTACGGCGTCGCTAATCTGGATGAGCTGCAGGTGATGTAATGTTGGGAGCTATGCTAATAATCCTCATGAATATTCAAGAGGTTAATCAGCTCTCGAGGCGAGGATTGTGAATCCGTGATTGGCTGAGACAATGCGATGACAGTTGTTATGACTCAGGAGGATGATTGAGGAGGAGGAGGAGGGAGGCCCAGTTTTAAAACAATGAAGCACAAGCTCTAATGGATTGTTGTCCTGTCCTTGTTCGCTCTATAATGACTAACTGTGCTCGACCAACTTTAAAAGGAGGAGTTTTGCAGGAGTCTTGCTACGAAAATAGAAATATTTTGCATTGTTTCATAGTCATATTTAAGAGCTATATAGCAGAAACACTTTTCTTGTAATTTCTAACACTCAGTTCACTCAATATGTGATAAAAAGCAGTGTGAGGTCTCACCTGGCAGAAGCTTCCTGCAAGTTACAGTTTTTATCTACGACCAGTGCGACGTGGTCCTCCACAGGCCCCTGCACAGAGGCACACAGAGATTAGTTAAGTTAATTGGCCAAAAAACTGCAAAGTAAAAAAAAGTGATTTGATAATCATCATTTGAAAATACTGAAGCTGTATTTTCTCAGGGGTCTTTCTTCCTCTCCAGTTTACAGGAGTCCTCTTCCTTACCTTCAGGGCAGCAGCCTCAGCTTGTGCTTTTAGGATGTTACTCTTCAGATCCTCGGGGTTGCGCAGTGGAGTGACAACAGGACTACTTCCTGCACTGCTCAGGCCACACTTCTCTGTGAGCTTCACCACGTCCTCCTGTTGGAGCACAGGTCACAAGGGACACAGGCAACATGAGATGTCTGAGGGATACATCCTAAACGATCAACCCAGTAATAACCCAGAATGAACAGTTTCTGATTGAATTTGCCGGAGCAGGTTTGGCTCAGAGCTTTACTCGTGTTCCCTTCTGAAGATACACAGGGCTTTCATTTTCAAACACACACGCACCTGGTTGTTCATGACCAAATTTACATTGACGTTATTTCTCAGTGGAGCAAGAACTGGACTGCTCTCCAACTCCAGCTGCTTCAGACGAGCTGCTGCTTCTGACCAGACACAGATGAACAGGAATGAGCACACACAGCAACTTTAATATAACCACTAAGTGCATTTACAATATAACTACTGAACTGGTTTCCATAAATGTTTGTAGAGGGGTGGGGCATGACCCGAAGAAGGATAAAGGATAAAGAGGTGGATTAAAACAAAAATCCTTCCCCTTTCATTAACATTGGGAGTGAGGACATTACCCCTCTGAGCGCCCTTCTAATTAACATTATAATAACAAAACAAGTTATATGTGTCCCCCTTCAAAATATTTTTCTTATGTTGATTTATTGTCATGACCCGAAAACCTGCTGATTTGTTAAAAATGGACATAATGTACAATTCAGAACAATTTAAAAGAGGCACAGCAATTTTGTAAGATATCGTGGAGGCAGGAGTGAGTCAGAGTGGTGGTTGTTAGTTTCAGATACACAACAAATAGACAACAACATTTCAGACGGATCCCATTGTGTTACATTCTATAACCTCACCAGCGAGGCTGAGTGGATCCTCTGCTGTGGCGCTGGCGGCAGCAGCGTAGGCATTGCTCGGTCCGGCCTCCTCTGTGGCCGTCACCATGGGAACAACTGGAGCCCCGATGACGTCATCGACGCAGGTCTCCATCAGGTCAGCAGCCACCGGCCCACTGCAGACAATACAATGTAGAAGAGGAAGGTTTGAAAGAAGCTGCAGGTGATAACTGAGTTTCTTTTAATACAAACACAAACAGATATGATAATGGAGGGGATGATGCAAATGTTTAACCAAAACTGTAACAGAAGAATTGAGGTTATCACAGCTGTACAACTTACCGGCAGCATCCATGAGATATGAATGGGCTCTGCAAAGAACTGGTCCATGATAGTGTATCAGAAGACATCAGAGAATGAAACCAATTTCCCATTAAGAACCAACAAAATTTAAATAAAACAAAAAGAAACGTAATCTCCATTTTGTCTAAGGAGAAATATGAAAAAAAGATTGACATATATCTGAAGTTTTGAGCATCCACTGTAAATAATTATTGTCAAGAATAAGACATAAGAAAGTAGAAATGCAGCCCAAAACCAGATGTCCTCTCCAGAGGTAAAGGAACACTTCACAGAAACATGCTCCTGCCAATAGCAATAAGTCTGCAAAGCAAGTAATAACTTTTGTCGGGAATAATGTGATGCAATATTCTGAGAATCTGCAGTGTCCCGAAGCAAAATGTTTTCTACACGGGTTTTGGTGGAAGCTCCTTCAGCAGCCCGGTTATTATTACCTCATATTTCTGTAGCCTGCAGACACAGTGAAGCAGAGTAGTGGTGGTGTGCCTGCATCCAGGAGAGAGCACCACACTTACATGTGAAGAAAAGGAAAATGCTCCGCCAGAGAGAACTCACAAACCAAACGTATAAAGTGTTCCCACATGTTCGGGAAATCTATTAAGGAAACAGCGTGGACAGTGAGGATGTACAAACCTCTGATGTTGGCAATAAAACACAGACACGAGGCAAGATACACATTCTGAGGATGAACAGCCTCCTCCCAGACAAGCACAGTAACTGGATTCAGTTTTCATTCAGGTCTCATACATGATGAGTGTTTATTTACACCAGTTACACGACTCAACTCCTCCTCCAACAGTTTTCTGACAGAAAGTCTGAGAGTAGTCACAAAGCAATGTAAAAAGAAAATACTAGAAAAGTGTAAAAATGGCAACAGATTTCACAGAGTGAATGTAAAGAGAGATTTATATATATATATAGTTAACAGTAACTACTTCCTTGCACACTTGTGTGTTTTTGTGCGCGTGCAGTCGTCAAGGCACAGCTTGAATGACGGCAAAAGACGATACACAATAATAATCAGTAAATGTTACATATTTAATCAAAATCCTGCTAATCCTTCTGTAAAAGCTAAAGATAGGGTTGGTAACTTTTTCCTGAAACACTTTTTGTATTTATTCAAATCCTGTACACGTCCCAAAAGTAATCAATAAGGCACCAGCAAAAAAAAAGAGAAAGAAACAAGGCTCCTGTCTGTGGCCCTCACAGGATTCTAATAAACACTGGCAGGCATACCTGTCTGTCACTAACCAAATTGCCTGGGCTCAGCCTGTCCGTGCTCTCACTGCACACAACTAGAGTCTGAAGCAAGAGAGACAAACACAACTGAAGCTGAGATGATAAACAGAAGCTGGTGAGTGAGTCACAGAAAAGCCCATTTGTAAGGTTGTGCTAGTTCATGTGTTTCGGGGGCGAGGCGTTGAGTTGATTGTTGCATATTTTTATTTGCATAGTGTTGTTTTTCAAGGATTACCAACCCTAGCTTTAAGTAGGAAAACGGATAAAACTTACTTTAAAAGATGCTATTTAAAACTACACGCTCTTCTGTGACAAGAGCAACCATGTATTTACTCTATGAAATGATTGGAACATAGAAGGTGTACATCCTTTAGTCACAGGTTTCTTGATAACATTTAACAAAGCAACTGTAGCTGAGGTGTAGTTAAGAACAACTTGGACACACTGCTTGGATTTATCAGCCAAATCCATCATGAGCTTGACAGCTGGCTTATTTCATAAATCACTCAACTGGGCTTTAACCACTTACAGTGAACTAACAACAGATAAATTAAAGTCTGATGCACTTGTGAATATTTTCAGGGAATTATATTTCTACCAAGAAGTTGGATGAGAAGGTCATATCACTTTCATTTCTAAGTATAGTGTCCAGGATGTGAGAGACAAAACAATAATGTGCAAAATGTATGTACTTGGAAATGTATGAAATGCACCTTTAATTGAGCCAAGTTAGCCAACTATAGGCCCCTGGCTGTTTTGTGCTAAACTAATCTAACATCTCTCAGACACATTTAACGACAGATGAGACAAATATCAACCTTCAGATCGAACCTCCTTTCAAACCAGAGCAGCAGAAGATCCATGAAATGTGCAGAACAAATTAAATACGAAAGAGAAAATCTAATTTTTTTCTTATATATAAAAAAATCATTTGGCGCAGGTAAAACTTCATAAAGCAACCATTTTTAGAGTATTACAAAAACATTAAAAATCATTTTTTAAAAGAGTGTAACACAGAAGTAGAGCGTTTGGTTCTAACCCCTCAGAACTATGTGACCTTTTGTTTCCTTTCAGAATCGAGAGTAGAGCTGAATTCCTTCCCCTCATAATGATACCATCTCACCCCGGCCACGCAGTTTCACTATGAGGTTTGGAGAGAAGGTCAAGAGGAGCAAAGGGGGAAGGAGAGGAAGGAGAGTTAATAAGTATTGAAAGTGATGAACTGGAAAAAGGCGAGAAAGAAAAGAAGGTGAACGGAGCAAAGGGAGAAGAAACTTTTCAGACACGGCAGTGGAACGAGGATGAAGGAAAAAGTGGAACGAGAAGAAAGAGACACAGAGAGAGTAGATTCCAGTGTGACTGCTTGAAGAAGTGTCACTAGTGTTTCTATACTCCAGCTCCTAAGACATATGGACATTCACGCCAAGTGTTTTCTTCAATGTGACGGCCACTGCCTTCACAGCAGGAGCTTTTCATGTCATTCCCATTTATAAGAGTGCTGTCCAACTCATGTCAGTACAGACGGCGAGACTGTCGTCGGGTGGTCAGATCTGCCCGACTCCTTTTGGGGAGAACTGATGAGAGATGAGCAGGGAGGATGGAGGATGGAGGGAAGAGGAGACCTGAGGAGAACAGGGTGGAGGAGGACAAGGGGAAGAGGACAAACGGGAGGAGGGGGTTTTAGGAAATGGGGAGTGAATGAGAGACGACGTGAACCACAGAGCGAGACTGGGGGGATGAGATTATATGCAAATGACTGAGAGGGGGAGAGAAGATAAGAGATTCATGCAAAAGAAAAAGGGTATAATGACCAATAAAAACCTTAGTAAGAAAGATTCATTCTTGTAATTAATTGTAATTGATTTGACATGCAAGCGAACTAGAGATGTTCTAATAGCTGCAGCAGAAATCCATTTGATACTGCTGAAAATGTCAAATCAGGCACAGGCAAGTTTCCAGATCTATGTAGCGATCCTGAACCACTTTTTTATTTAGTAGTTTTACCTAAATAAAACTAGTCTCTTAAACAAATCACTTCTTCACGGCTCCAAAACCGGAGTTACAGTAGTACTGCAATATATTTGTGTTATTTTTCAAATATGATTGTCGAACTAGATAATTTAAGAAGATCTATGACGTCCATCCTCTACATGTTTATATACATTTCAAAAAGTTTAACCATAGCCAGGCCATAAAATCACCGATAGTATTCAGCACTATACAGGGTTAGTAGTATATAGCTGTTTTTTTATGCACTTTTGAGGAGAGTGAAAAAGTATAGGAGCATCTCAAAGTTTAACTCTGTTTTCTGTCCTTGCATGTTTGAGAAACAGGGCTTCTTGGGGTTTTCTACATCTTTGTCAATGCTAATGCATTTACTACCACTAAAGCGTTGCTTCAGGGAACATGAAACCACATGAATGAAACCGTGGGATGTGGTGGAACCAGCAGTCATGACACTGAATGAGACTCACAACTTACACAACATTGCTTGTGCTACGTTGTACACTGGCGCGCATACAAGCGCATGTTGACAAGTGTTGTGACACAAACACTTGAGTCAAGTGAAGTGGACCAGAGTTCTCTGGCACGTCTGAGTTGTGGCTTTTCACCTCCAATGGCGGAGGTTTGATGGCCTCTGTCAGATTTGGGTTCTTCTAGTCACTGCTGGAGGCTTTTATTCATGCTGCACTACTGGGAGAGTAAGTGCTCGGCTTCCCACTGACACTTTAAAGCAGTGACTAACTAATGTGATGTGACTACATGGTCAGAAGATTAACTTCCATGTCTCTTCCTAGCAATGCAGATGAGGTTTTTTTTAGCTAGTTGCAAAGACATTAAACAAAGACCTACTTATTCTCACTGATGTTATTTTTACAGAGAGGAGGAAAAACGTAGAGGAATGAGAGGTGAAGGAAAGAGAGACGACAGATAAAGAAAGAGAACTATGGCAGTTTTTAAATGAGACAGAAGCAGCTTAAAGACGTGAGCAACATTGTGAATAAGACAAAAATACAAAAGTATATTAAAGTATATTAAAAATCCTTTTTGTTGATAATTATAATTGATAGATTGATATTTATTAACATTTTATTATGGTTAGTTGGTTTAAATGATCATTTGTTAATTATTTTGATTTTCAAAGTATGATTTCCTCTCTATTTAAAAGTGCAGATCACTCTTGGCACTGATTTGGATATCATTGCTTGTTTTAATCAGAAAGAAAAGCTGAAGGTGGCAAAATCAACATTGAACTAAAAGCAAGATTTGGCAGAAGAAGAGCCCCACAGATTATTCTGAAGCATTAGTGAGCATTGTCTCTTTCAAAGCGTCTTCCTCATGTCCACTGGGTCCAGTGTACACGGTTTCTATTGGTTGATGGTATAAACAAGAGGTGGTGTAACGTCATCATCCTGTCAATGAACTGGCCTTATCTGTGCCCCCTGCTATTCCGGGTGTGAGTCAGTATTTTTTTTTAAAGTCCTGTTTTCTACATAAATTACTGGCAATCCTCTTATTGTAGCTGACCAGAAATGTGCTTTACTAGAAACAGGATCAGCCTGAGCTGCAAATCTGGATGTAGAAGCTAAAGTGGCCTGGTTAGGAAAAAAGGGACATTTACATTACGCTGGAAAAAAACCCAACATTTAGGGGTGTTTCGCTACTTATAACTAATATCATAAAATAAACTTACACTAATTAATAAATACTGTTTAAACTGTTTCAAACTTTAGAAGAGATAAGTAAGCAGGTTCACAGGATGCAAAGTGTTAAATGAAATGAAAGGAGAGAAACCTCCACACGCCCCGATTTCTGGAACAGAGCAGATCCAAAGCAAAAAAATCATCACGTAACTGATTCACGATGCCAAACAAAAGATTCGGGCTCAATGATCACATCATACACCCTGCACCGATTAGGTAGAGATTTCATGCTGATCAGAAATGAACAAACACAGAATCACAGGAGACAGAATGCACGGCAAGGCAGCCCCTCTTTTCTAAAAAAGCCAAAATCACGGAGCCCGTCACCGCACAGCGTTTGATTTGTTAAAGCCAGCGCAACAGCAAGATTCAGTGCTGGGTCGTACCTACCTGACCAGGCTCCAGACAAGACCATAACTCCTCAGTACATGTTAATACTGGAACACACAGGGGGACATGGCAGGTTTATAACTGAGGAGCTTGCATTCAGTGAGGTTTAAAAATCTGAGACCACTTTGGGACCTCAAGGGAAAGTGGACTTAAAATATGACAGAGCGAACCATAAGATGTGAGAAATATGAATCAAACTAAAAGCAGGAGAAAGTCTTAAAGAGTTTGTCTGCCTCTTATTCAATTCACAGGCCCATCGCACTCTTAACTGTCACTATAAGTCAGTCAGATATTTATTATCACACCATTGTGTTTCAGAGAACAACTCCCCATAGCATCACAAGTACAAGTACAACCTGTATATCATTGCACAATCGCAAAAACAAGCAGGAACTTGAAAATATGGAATAAGAGCAGGCGAGTATGAAAGGGATACACAGGAACAAAGACAAAAAAAAGCTAATATTTATTTGTCTCTATATTCACACTGTTTTTAAAGTTGCAGCCTTATGTGAAAGCAGTTCAAATTGATTCTTTCATGTGAGTTTTTCAAATTTGTTCTATTTCAGCAAAAAATATCAATGCCCTGTTATCATGTGTTACTAAGTGTGTAGAGATGAGGGGGGGAAATGAAGTGAAACAATTGTAGCATGAGGCTGAAACATAATGAAATGTTAAAATGTGTCTGGATACTTTCTGATTGCACTGAATCTTTCAGCGTCCAACAGGGATCAGCCCTTCCCTTGCATGGCCCTGTTCCTTATCAGCTGCCACTGGCGTACGACAAATTGACTTTCATTCAATTTAAAATGTTGATTCCTCCTCTTTCTGAACTGTATGTCTCAGTAACAAGGGACTTGAGAGCATTTCAACAAATTTAAAACAAACAAAATGAAACTAGACACCCTGACATTCAGAAGAGAGGACAATAAAACTCAAATTAACCGTGAACAAACCTCCTTTTCTCTACTCCAGGACTCCTGGGCAGGGACTCGATTTCCATTGGTCCACAGACAGAAGCAGCCACTGGGGTGACCACAGGCACACTCGACCAAGCACTTCTGATAGGAGCCTGAGGGGGAGAGACAGAGTTATATTAAACAGAGCAAACTACTTGGGGAGTAGAAATGGTAGAAGTGGACAGAAGGGAATAGACAAGATGTGGAGGTATTGGAAATATTGAGGAGGAAAGAAAATAAATAAATAAATACATACAAGTATCACTTTCTTTGTAAGAGTTATGTTTCAATTTGTATGTTTTGAACATTTTATTTTTCTGTGAACTATCCCTTTAAAAGGCACTAGGATTCTCAGCTGCTTAACATTTGCAAACTGAAACTGTCCATCAGTTTCCCAATACAATAGAGGAGGAATTAAAACAATGCAGCCATTCTGCTCCTCACCTTGTTCTCTTTGCTGGAGCTGACTCCATTGCCTGAGGAAAGAGCTCTGAGCAAAGAAAGAAATCGAGATTTTAATAAAAAATATATCACAAAGCCCCAAGACATAAACAGTTTGTATGGATTTATAATGAAAATAAACAACCTGCTGTTGGTCTTTGGACACATTTATGCTTATACTATTTCCATAATGCTAATTTTATTAAGTCTATCAGGGTGCCTGTTAGCCAATTAGCAAATCCTCATCTTATTGCTTGAAAGTGCTTGCTCTGTCCAAACAGGTGTGATGAAAGTCAGAGGAATGTTTATCATCATTACTATGCTTTGAGTCAGCAGCTCCCAGGACAGATTAACACTACCACTGACATCATGACTTTAACACACAGACACACACACACAAGGCTGCTGCTGTAACATGATTATAGCCAAGCTTAATGGTGTGTGTGCGTGTGCGTGTGTGTGTTAGAGACACAGCGCAGTAAGCAACCATGCTTTAAAAGGTGTGGCGCACACAGAAACTACGCTACGACAATTGTTGTGGTTAATCTTATATTACAACCGGAAATAAACCTTTGCAAGAAGGATGAAATACATAAGGTCATTTAAACAGACAATTACACAAACAAGTAGTGTAATAAAACATCGGTGTACTCACTCCTGTGTGTTGAATGGTCCTGTAAAAAAAAATATAGAGATTAGAGATTAATACATGTTTTGAAATGTAGATGATATATGTATGCGAGTGCTTTTCTGTGTATACTTGTCCTCTGTGATGGTCATGTACACTGTGACTAAATTCCTTTGTGCTGGTTTCTTACTGCGAGGGTTGTCCTGACCTCCGTGACCTCTGAGCTGCATGGTTCTCCTTGAGTAACGTCGACTAGGCCGCCTCTCAAAGGAGGCCGACCGCCTCGCTTTGTTGCCCTTGGTCGTCTGATACTCGGTCTTTCCACTGGTAACACAAACAAAGACAAACACATAATGAATATTTATGAACATATAGACAACCTTCCAGGACTATTTTCTGCTAAATCATATTTTATTAAAAAACAACAGGCGTTTTGAGGACCACTGCTGAACTCAGGACCCATCCAGGCGTTAACCTTCTATTAATAACAAACCCTCTAACCTCTGTGTTAAATCAACATTACTGCCAGTGCTTATCCAACTGGGTAATGTTTAAACACACAGAGGAGGGAACTAGCTGGCGGCTGCAGCATGATGACACTGAGTGCCTGGTTTGAACCACAGAGTATCGGTGTGTACACATGTGTGCGGTTTGTATGTACAGAGGAATGATACTGTAACACACTAGGTTCATCTCTGTTTCAAACACAAGGGACAGAAACAAACACAAACACGGTTAAAGTTGTGGCGTCTAATTCATTGGCAACCTCAGATATATATCTTGAGATATGGAAAAGCAGACGAGTTGTGCAATATTAACAGGTGTCACATTATATATTTTTTATGTTTCACAATTGTGCTCAATCTTTGTCGGTTTTTGTGTTGATTAATTCACATTTTATATTAACACTGCTGTTTGAGCACCACTGGAAACGAGGCTAAACGTGACAATCAGTCATTCCTTCGCTAAACGTGACAATCAGTCATTCCTTCACAACGAACTGTGTAACTGTTGATATGGGATTTATATAATGCATCTAAACTTGTCCCAACGTCCCCCCGTTACCTGTATCTGAAGCGTGATCCCATGCGTATGAAGCCCGAGCTCGCAGAGTTCTTCTGCACTGGCCCTCTGAGCCTGAAGAAAGCGTGGTGCTCCACGGCGCACTTCCACAGGTGCTTGCAGGCCTTGGGGTGGTCCATCCTGAAGACGAAGGTGTGCTCCTGCTCTTTACCCTGACAAGGATCGACACAGAGTTAGACGTGGGAGACACAGAGAAGAGGACTTGGTCTCAGTAGAGTCACATCTCATGTGAGCATCTCCAGTTGTAATAGAAATCTCACCCACAGCCTGGTGTAGTACATTCCTCTACTGGGAACTATAACAAGTTCATTTCATTTGAAATTAGCCCATGTGCTAATTCTTTCTTGTGGAAAGAGGCTGATATGTGAAGAATGAATGGCTGCACTCTATGGCTGTGTAGGTAATCTGATTTTTAATTGCAAAGTAGATGAAAGTATGATTGACACCACAGTCAGCTACAAAACCTGCACTGCCATTCCAGAGTCACGGTCACATTCTTTTAAGGCCGTGGAGATTGTGGGTTATAGTGGGCACGTAAGAAAAAGACCAAAGAAAAGACCACTAAAGAACATGTTGAACATGACTTCACATAAAACTATGTAAACAAAAACAAAAAGGAGGGTTAGAATAGGAAAGAGGTGTGGGTGTGTGTTTGTGTGCGTGTCTCCCACAGTCTCAACTTCTAGAGTTTGATTGTTATATTTACAAATTTTGTTTCAGTCTCCACTACAAGTCCAACATAGTTCAGTTCAATCCAGTTCAAAAGAAGGGTAAACAGATAAAACAAATATAATCTGTTCCAGGATTTACCTCAACACAATGGCATTACCATATAAAATATGTACAGGGCACTCATGGTGTTGATGTTGTAAAGAAGCAAGTGAAAAATAAGCTCATTAAACCTGTGCTTAAAAAATGAAGGTTGTATTTGGGCTTCCTCTGAGTCACAATGATGTTCAAGTAACAGACCATCTCAGAGCCACATCTCCACCTGCATCGTTTAGCTTTTTAATTACTAACAATGTAGCTTGTGTTGCTTGTCCTGTCAGATTGATCCCAGATCTTCTTATGCTCTTATGTTGTCCAACAAAAAGTTTTACAGAGAGCGGAGACTTGCAAAAATGTGACCCGACCACCACGATGAATTCGAAAGTAAGACTTCCACAGGTCCAGTGGAGCCAGAGAGGCAGACAGACATGCTCAAGTACACACTGTGCATTCCAACTGGCCACCTGTTCCTAAAACTCTCTTTAAGATGTGTCACCTTCTCCACATTTGACACAATCTACATTAATATGTGCAACTGTGAGAAGATTTTGTCAAGAATCATAGCTTGTCTTTTATCCCTCGGTTTACTGAAGCTCCTCCTGTGTGTGTGTGTGTGTGTGTGTGTGTGTGTGTGTGTGTGTGTGTGTGTGTGTGTGTGTGACGAGAATCTTGTGAGAGGTTTTAAAAATGTTATGTGCTTGTACAAAATGTACAGTCAATTTATGTGGTGACAAATCTAGGTACATTACATTATATAACCGTTTGGACAGAGTTGGAAGGTTAAACCTCTGTGTACGTGTGCGTTTGTGTGTGCGTGTGTGTGTGTGTGTGTGTGTGTGTGTGTGTGTGTGTGTGTGTGTGTGTGTGTGCGTAGGAGAATGGTGCATACCAGAAATACCAGAGGGGGCATGCTTCTTTATTAACCTCAGTCAGACCTCCAGGATGGGCATAAACAGACTATGTTTCTCTCATATTCACTGGCCTCTGGGTACAACAATACAAAGTCTTGTTTCATTACGGTTTGGAACAAACCTCTCAAGGCTCAGGCACTACTTCAGACAAGCTTTTATTATGAACAAAGCAAACGCTGTGTGTTCATACTTTCTCTTTCAAGTGTTTAAACATGGCTCATGTGTTCTAGTTTGTAAAATATGATGTAAAAACGTTCATATTTGGTGAAACTGAAAACTATTGTTCACAGGAGGAGCCTTGTTATTTAGTGCTTAAAATACAAAATAAGGGTTAGGTAACGCTCACCTGTTCGTCATCCTCCACGACCACAAGTGTCAGTTTGCTCTTCTTGAAATCTAGCCGGGTGATTTTGGGCCTAAAGTAAAAAAAGGAATTATTAAAATGCTTTTATAAAGTACTGAAATAAACATTTCAGTTAATGAGGACATGATCAAACGTACCAGAAGAAGAGGCCGATCTTTGTTTCTCCTTCGAACACCAGAACCCCAGTGGGTGTCAGACCCAGACTGTACTCGTTACCATCTCTCGCCTGCAGGACAGAAAGGTAGGAAAATAAAATAATCAATCTCTAACCCACAGAGGCTCTGATCTGCTGTGGACTGTTTTCTAAGATTAGGACAGGTTATAAAGCCCATGCTAGTGAGACGGTCACTTACCTGGACCATGTGCATGTCCACTCCATACATTTCAAGCCACTTTGCTTTGTTCAGGTAGTTGATCTCAGCTTGGGCTGGAGTCTGACCTCTGAAGGAGAGGAGGGAAAACAGAGCAGATTCAAAAAAAGAGAAGGAAAAGCCAATTTAAAGTCCAAAACCAGGTGATCACACTTCAAGTTCACCAGCTGCCTCCTCTTCCACAAAACTTTGACAGCAGGATCTGTGTCTTGCATTTAAGTGATTTGATCAGCTAGTGGCTGTGCTAAAGAATTAGTTTGAACATGATTTGATTGGCTGGAGCCTCCGCTGCCTCATGAAAGGTTGAGCTCGACTCAGTTTCTAATTCACACTGTGCAAGCAACGTAACACAATGGAACCACAATTCAGGATCTGCTTTAGATACCCTCTTCATTGACTGCCCACTCATACAGGACTTCAGTAGTAGTGAAAAGCTTACCTGCACTCTTTCCATGCGTTAAATATAGCCAGCTCCACGTCCTCTGTTTGTTCGGGGACGAAGCGAAACTCTGTCACCAGGTCGGCATTGTGCTCTAATGGGTCACAGTCGCCTAGCTCAGCTGAAAATACACAGACAAATAATAAGAATAAAGTTATAATAATAAAAGAGAACAGAAATACTTGTCAGTTCAAACCTGTGTTGAATGGCTGAAGTCATGGACTGCATGAGACTGTACAGTTGTATCTAATGAACTGTAAAAGAGTACAGTTCAACTAAAGACTAAATATATTTAAATATATCTTTAATATATATAATATATTTGTCCATTAGGAATCCTAATGGACAAAATGACAAAACCAACAAACCCTCCCTTTATTTCCCAGTGCACAAAGCTCTGTGTAGCATCAGGTCAGGGGCTGATCTCCCTGGACAACAGGCCAGAGATTTTATCAGAGCAAAAAGCTAAATAACAAGGGAGGGCTGGACAGGCAAAAAACATAAATCTCCACCAGATAAGAATGAGAATAGTATGTTGAAAGCAAGACAATGGGGAAAACCGTATCTCGGTTGTGTGGGGAAATTGGACAGACACTGAGATGTCCTGGTTCTGATGGTTTGAGTAGATAGGAGACACGAGGCCTTGCTGGGAGCTCTTCGCTGTTCAGTCAACCCAGATGTGAGCAAAGATTCAGGATTCAGAGGAGGGGAAAAAGGTAATTTCATTCCCTCCCCTGTCCCAGTAAATGTCAGTGGACTAACAACATAATTCTGAGAAAAAGAGGAAGACAAAGGGAGAAAGCTCAACTGAGGGAAAGAGAGAAGACAGAAAGCGAACTGGATTAGGGGGCCTCTGAAGAGGATGGAGCACTAATGAGCTGGCATTTACCCCACAGTGACTGAGTGAGTCAGTGTGTGTGTGTCTGTGTGTGTGTGTGTGTCTCTCCACGGGTTTGTGCACGCAATCCCATTTCATAAAATCTCTACTGACTCATTCTTTGTTCCTCTGATGCAGGACTCTGTATGTGGCTCTCGCAGGTATATTCCTTATTTAGCAGTAAATTGTGTAAACTGCTATAGTAAGTCCCATCAATATCTGCTCCATTAATGCTTTTGCAATAGAATGTAGGCCTGTGTAGCAGAGTGGAGACTAATGGTGGAAACTATTCCTGCTTTTATACACAGGTTTGACTGACACAATTCAAGAAATAGATAAGGAACAAACAGTGGGATGTATAAAGGTGACGATGGTAAATGGAATGGAATAATTTCACTGTCCTATGAAAAGTACAACAACTTGATTATTAAAATACATTTCCCCAAGTAACAGTTTTTTTTTGAACAAAATTATTTAAGTCATGGTCACATGGTTAAGTATCTGTCCATTTTCAGAAAGAAAAACCCAAACGCACCTTTTCCTGTAAAAGGTTATATAATCAATACTCCCTGCCACTAGATGTCACACTGAAACAAATATCTTTTAACAAAACAAATCCTTTGTTAGCCTCACTGTTCTCGACAAGATGTGGCCTTTACAATATATGTGTGTCGATGAGCACAATGAGAGCAGCTTGCAACACAACATCATCAGCATCGTTTGTAAGATGTTGTTTGATAATAATATGAATAATAACAAATCTCAGGCAGCAGGCAGTGAGAGCCTGAGAGACGCAACAGCTCACCGCTTAAGTTTTTTTTGAAAGTCTGAGTTTATTCCCCCCCCCTAATGTTCAATTGGAAATCACTTCTCAGCAACATGTGTCAGCACTTCATTCTCCACCACTCCATCTAATGCTACATCCCTCCTCTGATTTGCAATCGTATCATAGCACGGAGGCTCGTGGGCCTCAGTGACGGGGAACATCACTCAGAGCTGATGGTGATTCACATCGACAGCATGACTGGTTGAAAAAAAGATCAAGGAAAACTCCTGGGGAGCAACAACACAAGGGACCATTCCCGCAATTTGACTTGAGAGAGCGCATGGATCTGATCTGTGGACACCTTGGTTATACACAGCTCACATGAGAAGTGTGGGAAGGTCATTTTTATCAGCTGAAAGCTACAAATTATAAGGGAAGGGCCTGGGAGTGGTGTGTGTCGGGCGTGTGGGAGGGATATAACAGATTCAAGGTATGTGAACCAAAACAAACTAGTTCTTAGAAAAAAGGGAAAGGTTCAGTGCAGACGGAAAAACTTCTTGGATTACAAGCATATTCAAACTTTAAACTGACAAACTGCTTGTCAATCAATCAATAAATCAAATATTTTTTGTATAGCCTGTTTTCATAGATCTCAATTCGTCTTATAGGGTTTAACAAGGTGCGACATCCTCTGCTCTTAACCCTCAACAAGAGGAAGGAGAAACTACTGCTGTGCTTACCCTGTAACGAGAAGGAAGCCAACTCCACCGCTGTTTCAAAGGAACATTCGAGCCTGAAAACACACGTAAAGTCGGTCACGGATTAAAATTAGGAAAACGCTGACACAGGCAAACAACATTCCCCTCTGACCGTCACTGGGACCCACTGGACTCTGCCACTTCCCATTAGTCATGAGCCTGGATACACACTCAGCATGTGTTGAACAAAACAGGGAGCAGGTACACAGAACTTCAAAATGAAACATGAGAAGTTCAGAGTTCCTGTCTCTCCCTTTCTCTAATTAAACATTTATTGTCACGTATACATTGACACCACCATAATATTGTGTGAGTTGTATAAGGTGATCATTACTTACTTGCCACTGAGGATGTCTTGCTTTAATTGTAACACAAATAGGTATCTGAAAGTAAAACACAACAATACACTTGAATATAGGGATGGAATCTGACAGTTTTATAGGATATGACACAAAAACATTGATCATGTTTAATCCTGCACAATGGGACCTTTGTTTACTGAATGAATCGAGGCCTGATTGTCTAAACTAAGTCATTTATGCCAAACCTTGATGTCATCAGAAGATCCTGACCTTTGGCCTAAGAAACAACATCAACCAGAGGGGGAGGAACGAGCCAAAGGTATGAACAGAAAGATCAGCTTCCCATTGGGCTGCATGTTACAAACCAACCTTTGTGTTGTGTACCAGGCTCTGAGCATCAAAGTGTGACAATACTGTTAGAAGTTTGTGTCTCTTTCCTCTTTGTCAGAGTAGGTTTGCAAAACCGCCAGGACAGATCTGAGTGAATTAATTTAAACCTCAGTCACAGACAGTCAGTGATGAAGCGCTGCTCCATGGCTGGTTCATCCAAACACACTGACTTCTGGAGGTTTATAATGTGCTACAGCAGACAGTTTACATTTGAATGTCTTCACTCACCTGGTGAGCTCCTCGTGCAGGTTGTTGGGTTCTGAAGAGTAAAACTTCACTCTCAAGTGAAGGCAGTATGGTGGACCGACTGTAGATGAATAACATTATCAGGTTTAACAAAGCAATAAGCAGCCTTGAAGTTATAATAACCAAAGTAACAGGAAGAAGAGAAATTGTCAAATACATATACATGAGAGAAATATAAGTAATTATGAATGCCAGTGTTTACTTACTTTTCACTTGCTTTTTGATACTTTTCGTAACATCGAGCCAATGCTGAAACAACATGAAGGTTAACAATTAAAAAAAGTACAACATCTTCAGAAAGGTGTAGTTTACTATCAAAAATATTTGATTATTAGGGCAAGTTGGTCATAATTTAATTGATTATAATTTACATATATATACACGTCTGCCCAAGAAAACACAGCAGCCACATATTCAAGGTTTAGTACAAAAAGAGAAAACTATGAAATTATTACCAAACAGTGCATTTATTTTATGATTAAAAAAAAGTAGTTCAGTTAATGAAAAGTACAAAATCGGGAAGGTCCTGGAAGGTGTGTGCAGATACACACACACACACACAGTAATTCTTCTTAGTTCTGGTTCTATGAGGCATGAACAATGTCAAGGAGAGTCAGAGGTGGTTGTGTGTGTGGGAGTGTGTGTGTGTGTGTGTGTGTGTCCAAGTTAGAAAAAGATAACAGAGGAAAACGCACTCTAGTCTACTCTCCCCCACATTCCTTATTTCAGCCCTCGCCCTCTCTCTCTCTCCCTCTCTCTCTCTCTCGGACTTCATACGCTCTCCCACTCTTTTGCTCTCTGGCTCCACTCCTCTCCTCTTTGTCCTTCCCTTCTGCTTCATCTTCACTCCCACTGGCCCTGCGTCCTTCCATGGCCTTCACAGAGGATCAGTGTGACGGAAGCAGACCAGTGACTTTACACACTTTGTCTTAGCGCACGGCCTGACTCGCAAAAGATTCCCATAACCAATCACTTCAGCCCATTCACTGAGAGGGAAAGTCCCTGTCTCAAGCTTCTCACCAAGTGGGTGAATGCTGGACTGACACTTGAAGTCTGGCTAAGAAGTGGCAGCCTTAGACACTTAGTGAAGAATTCAATAATAACTTAACTGAAACGAAAAAGATAATTTCACTAAAGTAGATGAGTGCACAGTGTATGTGATGTTTCACCCTGTTTTTTTTAAATAGTATCAAATAACTAATTAAAACCAAACTTATGAGAAAAATGAGCACTTAATATATAATATAACATTATTTTGACAAATGTATCTGACATGTACTTTGACTTTATATTTCTTACTCAAGTCCTATTCACTAACATGGAGGAGATGAGGGTTTTGACCAATACTGCAACCAGCCACTACAAGGGGACTACACAACTTTAGCTTCACCTTTCAACCCAGCATACTATTGCATGAAAGATAAAGAGTATAGAATAACAACGGTGCATCTCCAGTCTTACCGGCACTTGTGCGGAGTCCATGAAGCGCAGTCCGAAGTAGTCTTTCTCTACTATGTCCAGATGATACATGATCTGGTCAAACAGCTCCTCACCTTTGGCTTTTTTCTGAGCAGAGAAGCACACAAACAAACAGAAGAGTTAGGGATCTGATGGACAAATTGCCTCCAGAGTTGTGGACAAAAACACAGTTTGAACCGGAGATATTGAAGGAAAATTCACAGTCATGCATTGTCAACACAAATAACTTGGTGAGGAAGTTGAGATGATTCTCAGGTTGGTTAATATATCAACCATCTGTAGTCGTACTGAAACTGACATCCAAAACTTTAAGGTTACATCACAACAAAAGAATGTTCATCATGTTTACAGTTAGATGCTTGACATTTTTCTGAGAGAATAATATACAGAACGTTCATTGGATAAATAAATCAAAAACATTTGCAATCTTCATGGCATTTGAGATTTATGTTCTGTTAAATATTGAAACAGATTTGCGTCAATTTATCTGTTGATTACTTTTTTTTAATTAATAGTCTTTAAAAATACAAACATTATACAGAAGTTCACAAGACCCACAGCTCCTTTCAAAGTGATTTGAGCTTTCTTTCTTGACACGCTCCAAAATACTGTTTGGAGTTTCTGATTTGTGTTTTATGGATTTGAATTGAGACAAGAAAATATTAACATGAAGTATGTGAATAGGTGTTGCCCTTTCTGACAAAGCCGTACCAGTTACTGCCTGTGCTTGGCCTGGAACTGGGAGATCTCCCTCTCACTCTCACTCTCTCGCACACACACACACACATACACACACACACACACACACACACACAACTTCTAAACCCCACCATGAGGCACAGCGACAGGGTTGCCACAGTAACTGGGGGTGAAGTGCCCCAGACGCCCAGGAGCAGGGGGAAGTGGGGTGACTGAACACATCATGTGATCATCTGGCTCTGTGAAGAAGGTGCCGTCCAAGATCAGCAGCCAACGATGTAATTCTCCTAATTTTTTTTTACATCCTTAACTATATTTGTTGTAAATTAACCAAATATACAGCAGACGTTATACTCTTCCACACACGTACTACAGTTGCAAAAAAATATAATATTTGCTTTCACAGTTTTTCACAGGACTTTATTGTAGCACACAGGAGAGCCACAACATCCACAGCATTTAGCCAATCTATCAATCAAGTGAGAGGCCTGCTGAGGGTAACAGGTAACCAGTAAAACACTGAAGCAGGACCAGAGAAACATGAATAAAAACCAGTCACGCCATTCATGTACTGTCAGGTGAAAGAAAACAAAGATTTAAATTTTGTTAATAGAGAAATTAATCATTCAGAAATCTCAGGTCCTGTGTAAGCTGTGCATACGTCTCATTGTTCAAAACAAGAACAAATTTAAATGAAACGACTCAGTAATGAATTAATGTTGGTGAGTTTCATTTGTCATTTTTAAGCATTCATTTACAAACTACGGTGAATATGTAGTTTCTGAAAAGAAGCAAAATCATGGACGAGTAAAGGGAGTAGACCACAGGTGCCCTTGACGTTTCCCTGGGTCTCCTCAGACACACACTCACACTCAGGCACACACACTCAGGCACACACACGCCTGCCCCAAGAGAGCTGCTGGGCAGAGTAGGGAGGCTGGCCCCATGCTAGCTGGCATTGCTGAGGAGGCATACCGCACCCCGACGGTACCCTGGGAGAGAGAGTACAAAGGACTCATTGTGTGTTTATGTGTGCGTGTGTGTGTGTGTTATAGTTCTTGCAGTATTGTTTGGCTGTTTGCAGTCGTTCCACCTGCCTTTGAGGACAGAGCTCTGTCTCTCAGATAGTGTTGTAATGTTAATGTTACAATTGAGATGATTCCCTTATCTGTCGTCAACAAAAACAGCCGGTGTTCTAACATCAATCACAGCAAAGCCTCATCACACCATTCAAACCAGTAGAGGGCTCAGGGATATTAAGAAAAAGAAGGATTCAGTTTGGTGGATATTTCTTTACCTGAATCTCCTCTAAAAGATCAGATCCAGTGTCTTGAAAGTATATTAAGTTCACTTAAATAAAACTGCAATTTTATTTTCCAAGAAGCTACTTCTTCTGCTTCACCATTCCAAAACAGCAGCTGTGTTTTACTGCCAACAGCAAGAAACTGCTTTAAGAGGTAAAGAAGAAGAGATTTCCGGCTGTGTGGCGTTTAGCCAGAGCGAGATACAAGGTCCACAAACTGGCAACTTTTCACACTGGAAAGTCCCACAAGTAAAATGTTATTATATTGTTCAAAACTAAAACTAGATGATAAACTAAATAATAATTAAAAAAAACGTCATCCTGTTTGTATTTGCTTTTCAAAAGGTTTAACCTGAGCCAGGCCATACAACAATAATATCAGTTCCATACAGGGGTGGCTGTAGGATGTAGCTGAAATACATTATATAAATATATTTTTAATCTATACTCCCTATCAGCCATAGGTATCGGAATTTATAAATAGAAGAGAAAATGATATCTGAACATCTCTACAAAAAAACAGCATTTCTACAACAAATCTATCAACGGGAGAAAATGAAGGAGGTGAGGACGACTACATTTACATGGACAGCAATATTCAGTCCTCTGACCACATTCTCATGAGACATTCTCATTATGACGTTTACATGATATTCCTATTTACATGCTACAGAGCAGAGTCTGATTATGACAGGTAAGCTTTACATTCAAATACCTGTTAACACTCAACAGGACATGTGTTGTTAAGCTGTTAGTTAACTGGCTTATAATGATGTAACAAAATGCTGTGAAAACTCAAATAGGACATTTTAATGTGATTAAGACGTATACATGTCTTTGTACTGGGATTGAGGTAATGTCTTAATTTGATTATTGTGTATTCCGAGAATTACCTTATTGGGATTAAGGTAATGCTGTTTACATCACAGTGTCTTATCCAGACTATTTTCTTAATCGGGACAATAGCGCAATATTGGTGTTTCCTGAAAGTGTGTCTAATGTGAGTGTGTGTGTGTGGGTGTGTGTGTGGGGGGGGGACGAGGAATAAAAAACTGGCCTCTAAATACATAAAACGCAAAAGAATGTGGGTCCGTGTGGATTGATGTGTGGACATGGATGCTGCAGCACAGTGGTAACCCTGGGAGACAGCTTTGGGTGGCCTTACATACCAGGAACTCAGACAGCTGGAGAGCCACTGTGAGAGAATGACTCCTATTCAGTGTCCGATTGTGACTGTGTATTTACAACCACTTCAACACAAACTGCAGCATTTAGCAGTGGCGCTCATCCACATTTCTGCCACCAAGTCGAAACAACATCAACTTTGTAGCTGCAGGACAACACAACATGATACCAAAGTACAACAAAGGGGGGGATTATAGTCTGTTTTTTAATTGACAACCAAAGTGTGTTTTATATTGCATAACACCTACTGCAAAATCCCTAGAAAACTGTACTCTACACTGGGGGAGCCGATCGAGACCATTGGCAGCTTGTGCTCTAAGAACTCTTTCTCACAGACTGTCAGGCTGATAGTGGGAACACAGTATGTTTCCCTGCAGACTTTCCCAACTTCGATCTTCACTTTTAGAAGTTTGACTACATGTTCACAATGTTCCTGTCATCATCTTAAACCAGAAGCAGTCATGTTTACTCTTTCACATTTCTCCCATAGTTGCTGCTGGTATCATTAGATATTTAGAGTTAAAATTTAAAACATTTAAACAAAGCAGGGCTCCTTGCTGCTGTGTTATTCTTATTTCCTTATCACGTAGAGAGTTGGATGATAAGACACAAGTGTTTGCAGAAGCTACCTATATCTGGGGGAGGGGGGGGAGGGGAAACAAAGGAAGCTCATTTTTAAAGCAAAACCAAAAAGGCCAGAACTCTGCTGGAATGCATCCAGCTCAATACAAAGACTTTCTTCAGGTGCACGATGCCTGGGGATTTTTAAGTCGGGAAAGTAGACGTATGCTTGATTAACTCCATCAGCAAAATAGGTAATAAAAAAATGTCAACTAATAAAGCAAACTGCAGTTGAAGATGCAAAAGCTTCCTCCTTTTCTCACTTGACTTTAATTAATTACTTATAATTCAAGATGGTGACTACGCATCCTCTACAACGCACGTTACCTGTGGTGTACCACAAGGGTCAATTTGAGGCCCAATTTAATTTATCTATTAAATCTATTTATATGCTTCCTCTTGGACGAATCATCGACTGCCACAACTTCTCCTTCTACTGCTCAGCAGATGACACACAGATATGGCAGAGACGGCCTACTTGCTCGTGCTTGACTGTCTAAATGATGTCAACAGTTGGATGGCACAAAAGTACTTGCAACTCGAAGACTCAAAGTCAGAAATAATATCCTTCAATCCACCGAACCCCATCAATCAAGTTGAATGTAGCCTTGGTACCTGGTTAAGGGTTAACCGCTAACTGCAAATTAAACAAGTAGTCAAGTCCTGCTTCCTATAAATCAGAACCTTCTCCAAAATCAAACCCAGTACTTTCATACCCGGACTTGGAAATAGTAAATCCTGCTCTAGTTTTCTCTAGACTGGATGACTAAAGGTGGCCCCTCGGCTTTGGAGCGGCCTACCTGAGGAGATAAGGCTCACAAAGTGACTTCTTTTAAATTACTTCTTAAAACCAACTTTTATAGACTTGCTTTCATGTTTTTACCGTGTTTTAATCGCTTTATTTTCACCTTTTATTTTACTTGCTCACTTATTTTTATGGTCATATTACTGCTTTTATGTGTTCAAGTTTTTATTTCCTTCCCTTGCTTTGTTGTCGAAAGCGCTTTGTAAACTCTGTTTTTAAAAGGTGCTATATAAATAAAGTTGATTATTTATTATTTTATAGCCTTGTAAAAATTCCAGTGATTATTTCTGCTCGACTACAAACAATAGAGCAAGTGAGAGGAAGACAAAGGTGGAGAACAGTCCGAGCAGATAACATTCCACCGGAAGAGAGAATACAAATACAATCTGAACTTTCTATGCACATAATACTGAGCTGACAGGAAGGAGTTGTGTTGTTGTGTATTCTTGTGCATTTTCTTTTTTAAACAGTAAAAACAAATATGGTAATAGTGAGGAACAGTGCTCTCTTCAGCAGATCTCCCTGGGAAAATAAGCCCCACTGTTAGATTTACGGATGGGACAAGTCAAAGAGGACGGTTAGAAACCAGGCTGGCCTCACAGGAATGCTGTGGGTCGGAAAGAAGGAATCCCAGTGTAGTATTAAAATCCAGGAGACAATAAAGATAAATATTTATTCCCTTACTTTAAAATTAAAGTTACTAAATTGTTACATAAGTTGAATCACGTTTTTTCTTAGTATAGTCTGATTATTATCTAAGAGAAGAAACTAAGTAGATCAGCATAAGAAGGTAGAGAACATGAAAAGAAAGACAGATGGGAGTCAGTGGTGGGAACAGAGAACTTCTGCTCTGTGTCCACTGGATGAGACCAACGTGTCACATGATGCGGTCATGTGATTGTGGGTGTTCTCCAGAGAGGATCATGGAATTACAGGTGATCAGGAACACTACCACACACACACACACACACACACACTACATGGGCTTAAAGGGATTGTTCTTCTGACACAGACACACAATTGTCACCGTTACACCTCCTGTGCTTTTGTTCTCCAGGTTTCACATGAATTCTGTTTGCTGTCTGTCTTCTTGTCTTGTGTCTCCTTAACAACAGCAGAAAACTATGCAGTGGACACATTCCTTGTAAATCATGTATGCTTTAGTTCATGTGTGATCTCTTTCTCTCCATTTATTATTCTGACTCACTTACTGCCAAGAGTAAAAACTTCAATAAAGAGTGAATGATCAGGGTTTCTGCTGGTGTTCACTTTTTAAGATCTTTTTAAGACAATAATGTAAGAATATAAAGATCTTTCTCAAGTTTGACACCTGAAAAGGAATATCTGAATCCCCAAGTACTTATACTTCCCCACAATTAAAGATAATGGGAATTGAGAGAATAAACCATGAAACCCGAAGTTATTAATTAAACTGACATGTGGGTAGGATATTTAAAATTATAAAAAATAATTGATTATTTAGATTAATTTGTCAGACTTTTTTTAGACCCCGTGGAAAGATTAAGAGCATATAAAGTACAAATCCCAGCATGGCTCCTTACCGGCAGCTCGACGCTGACGTCCGTCCCGTCCAGTAAGGACACTCGGCAGGTGATGATGGACTTGGCGTCCCCTGCAGCAGGGATGTGTGTGACGGCTCGCTGAGCCTCTCTCAACCGGGCTTTCTCTGCATGCTTCCGGATGGAGCGTCGCCCCAGCGTCCTGCGCAGGAAACTCAGCATGATGGGGGAGAGGGAGGGTCACAGTACCACACCTGTTAATGGAGTAGAGATGGGAAACATGAGAGGAGGTAGACGGTTTGAGCATTTGGAAACTGAACGGAGCCTCAGAAATGTTCTTTAAACTTAATTTTACACTATTAGCATGTAAACTTCATATTCTGATATCAGTGTCCAGATAAGACGTTTTTTTAGGACTCCTTATTTTACTAGCTGGAGTACTCCATGAGGAACTGGGACATTTATCATGTATACTGGGATATAACCAGATTTCTCAATGTTCCATGTAAACAGCATAAGCCTGATAACTGGGACACTTATACAAATGTAAACAGTGCTATATTAGCTGAAATGTGCTTAAAGTGACAGTAAACACGATGTAAAGTGAAGTTTAAAATTGACTGTCAGAACTCAACAAGTTAGAAATATGATATAAAACTACGTGTGAGACTTTTTTTACACATTAACTCTGCTGAGCAGATGGTAAATAATAAATAATATACAACCGGTTAATTTAATTATGAGTCTATAAAATCAGTTTGTCGCACAGTAAACGCTTGATTATCAGAAGTACGATGTAAACACGATTAGTCGCAGGAGTCAGATAACGGGACTTAAACGTTAACTTGAAAACCCCGCATGGTGATGGACGGAGCTTAGCGCGCTGCCGACATCAAATACACAAACTGTGTAAATATTAAAACAAACACAACAAAAAACACGCAACACAACTGCTGCGATATAAGAACAAACTTCACAACACAACCATTAGCTTCTTTTCCCTGAGTTCAGGCCCGAGGTACCTGGTGCAGGGAGAAAAAGCAACAGGTGTGCGTTCGATTTGTCGCCCGGGCTCACCGGCACTGGGCGCGCCGATTACTCTACAACTCCGCCCGTACGAGGGGTGTCCCCCGCTCGTCAAATCAAACGCCGCCTCTAGCTCCCGGGCGCTGGATAATAGGACGGACACTTGCTGCGGGTTCGGGTTAGGATGTGCGGGTACTTACCGCGTCGTGCTCGCACCAGTTCACCGGGAAACCATCACAGGAGCTAAGCACCGAGCCGGGACGCCTCCATGTTGTGCGAAGTGCGCTCGCGACCCTGTTTCTCGTGTTCGCTGCGGCTCGTCACCGCTGCGGGGTCATTTCCTCCCGACAACAAGCAGGGGGCGGAGCTCTAGTCTGCACCGGATGTGACCTCACCGCAAAGCCCCCCTTAACTAAAGCTCATTAGCATATTTTAAAGAGACACGTTTTAAGAGTTGGCGTCAAATTACTAATTTCTTTTTCTAAATCAAGAAAATCACCACAATGTTTTATTTGTAATATTTTTTACATTAGCTGCTTATATTAACATTTTAATGATTGTGTCATTTGTTATCCGCACGCATAAAGGCTCCTATACACATGTAAAGCCAAGTACATAGATTAATTCAGTGTTGTTTGATGTGATTTAAATCTTCCGATGTCAAAAAAGTGGCCATTGTATTATTTTTGATAAATTTCAGTCATACACAACGCGGTCAATGATCACTTGACAACAGCACCCTCCTCTGGTGAGTTTTGGAATAATGGTTTGGCAAAGGTTGCCAGAGCAAAACTGTGGTTTTAAATTCAATAATCATTTTTTCACTAGCAGTGTGTGTACAAATGCACAAACATTTATTTAAATGCAAATTGAAAGTATCAGTAAGTTTCCTTCAATCAATTTGTTTGTTGATGTGTTCGTCTATTGCACTTCTGTCCATCCTGGAGAGGGATCCTTCACATGTGGCTCCCTGAGGTGACCTTGGTAGTTTCTCCTGACTCTTGTTGAGGGTTAAGGACAGAAAATCTTGCACCTTATCAAACCTTATGAGACAAATTGTGATTTGTGAATATGGGCTTTACAAATAAAATGTGATTGGTTGATTGATTGTCTTTTGATTCCAGAGGCAGAGACACAGCTCTCTTATCCTGCTCTCTTGATCTAAGTTGAAATCAAATCTGAAATATATTTATTTATCATTGATTTATTTCACTATTTTATTTCATAAAAAAATATATCTATGCCTTTAAAGCAAAGCAAATTGAAAGCTTTGTCAACAATAAACCAATAACTGTTACCATTCAAAATGTCTCTATACTGCCTAAACACATAAGAAAGGTCACATCTGTACTACTTTTAAATACCTTCTTAAAACTTATTTTTTAAAACTCTAATGGGTGAATATAAATTTGTTTTATTAACTTTATTAAAATGTATACTATGAATCAAAAAAATATGCTAATCCTAGGAATTTACTCAAAATACAGTGAGTCTACCTCATGTTGGTACACAACCCAGCTGTACTTGACATAAGTGCACAAATACATTGAGGACTGTGTAAAAATACCTCCTTCTATCAAATCCTCTAACATTGTTATACATCCTACAGGTTGAATCACATGCAACAACGAGGGGAAGATATTTATTCAGCAATTTCCCCTTGAAATCAAACTTTTGCAGTAACTTCTCTACAACTTTCTTCCATTTCCTTTTCGTTGCTTCCTTGTCTTTGTGTGTTTCAAATTTTTCTTTAGAGGCTGTTGATTCCGAAAAGTGACATTTTAGTTGAATACTGGCTTCTCTCGACCACACAATTAGAAAAATTAAACCCAAGTGATTCTTCTCGAGCTCTTCAGCTGCTCTTCATCATTGCCCAACCTCACTTTTGCGTGTGGAGAAGCAAGGTGATCTGAAGCCACGTCTCCATGCTTTGACAGACAAGCTTTAATTGTTCACAATCAAGCTTATAGACATGTCCAAAGGGCCGTTAAATCATAATACCAGAAAGAAACAAGCAACTGAGGACAAAGGATTTTATGACACAGGTAAGGAGTTAAACCAAAGGTATAATACGGTAAAACATTTCTCATTATTCTGTGTTCCATTATATATACACTCGCTGTTATAGATCATGTTTCAAATAAAACAGAAGATTTTTTTGAAATAGCAGTCTTCAAACACACACCATTTTGTGTCACATTTGAATCATTCAAAAAGGGAGATGGGGAGAAAAACAAAAAAATCCAAAAATCAAATAAAAACAAAATCTTTCTGCTCACAAATGATTTTCCCTTTTATTTTAAAGATTTTTTTTTCATATACAACATTGTATTTACATCTAGTATTATTTACACAAAATTAACAAGTGGCACTGTGTAGTTAGGAGTTCTTTTTCTGCTTCCCTACAGGTGTCTTTATTTTCAAAACAAAAAGAAAAATGATAAATTAAAAGAAAAAAACAACTCATCAACAACTCATTTGAACAATGCTTTATGTCTCCAACTTTTCTGTTTATTTCAGTAGCACTAACCTGCCACTAAGCCTCCTACAAAGTGCTGTCCTTTCCCTACCCGACTAGAACTGTTTTTTATTTTTTTCATCTTTACAAAAATACAACTAACCCCAACTGAGCCCTTCCCGTGTCCGGTACCCTCCAGAACTACATTTGATCAGTACCCTTAATGCACAGACAGTACCGAGGATGAGTCAACATCCAAACACCTTGAACACAGACGCCTCATCGTTAGGGACATTTTGTGCAGATTGATAAAATCTAGCCGCCCCGACTCATCCATTAAGAAACTTTGTCACTGCGGTGCCAATTCTTTTGAGCTGTAACTGAAGAGTGGATTGATTCTGATTCGATCAGCCCAGTCTCCGGGTACCACAAAACAAAACAACTGATGGAATTCAGCCACTAGAGGCTAAATCATTGTTTTTTTGTTTTTGTTCGTTCGATTAAAAGCTCCTGCACGTAGAGATCCGCGATGTAGAACCAGTTATTCAGCCATTTAGCCTCAGCTTGTCCTCCTGTGGAAGACGAGCTGCTTGAAACTGCTTCTACTGTACCCCGTGCTCATCTGCTCCGATGTGTCACTCGCCTGGAGGCCGTGCAGAGAGTGGGATCCGTGTATAATGATCCCAAAACAGAGAGAGCTGCATCTGGGGGGCGGTGGGGGGGGAACAACACAATGAGAAGAATGGACCGTGGATGTTGAGTGGGCTGTGCAAAAAATGACTGATGTTGACCAAGGGGAGTTTTTGTTCTTGGAGAGTGTCGCAATACAGGAGAGGTTTCTTTTTTTGAAAATAGAGGAAAGCAGCTTTAGATGCTCTTATTCCCACCTCCACATGTGGCAGAAGAGGGACTCAGCTGGTTTAAGAAGGGGGGGAGGTACGAGCACAGTTTTGAAATTTAGGCTCAAACAAGATATGACTCTTTGCATTTGTCTAAAGAAACTTGAGATCAGTTTTAGTTTAGGTTTATGGCACAACCTTTCATTCCAGTTAACGAACAAGCAGGCGTAGACCAGACAGCGGATAAACTCTATTTCATGAATGGCAGAGAAAGAGAGGGAGAGGTTGAATACGCACTCGCACTCACACACACACGCACACACACACACACACGCACACACAGCAGTAGGTTTTTCCAGCAGAGTCCATTGTAGGAGCCAATGACAGCAGGAACTGAAGCAGTGGATAAGAATAAAAATATCTCAAATTATAAAAGAGGCTCAAACTCCAATCCATCCAGATAAAAACACGTAGACAGCTCAACTCCGTCCTAAGACAATTAAAAAAAGACTCAACGAGCAACTTGATGCTGGGTTCTGTGAATTAGAAATACAAGTCGTCACTTATCAATCATAAAACGCCTTTTCGTCCTAAAAACAACAGGTGCCTTGAAACTGATGAAGTACCACTGTGAGAGATCAGTATTTAAAATAAAAAGGTAAAGTTTGTGCTGCTTCTTTGAACCGGCAACTGTTCCGTGGCAGACACACACACAGACAAACACACACGTTGAGATCAGATTCTTCGACAACGGCCAGTGGCGCTTAGCAAAAACCAAGGTACTCCATTAGGACATTAAACAAATAGTTAGTCTTTCTGGGTTTAATGACAATCGCTCATAGAAAGCAGTGAGTCATGTGGGTCTGAGGGTTTGCTCTGCTTGACAGGTCACAAAAGTCTTGGTCTCTGGATGTGGAAAAAGGAAGGGGGGGAGGCCAATGGAGGGAGCCGCTAAGGTTTCAGGTTCTGCCACACAAAAGGTTGAGATCAGTTCACCAAGAAAAAGAATACCGGGCAAGGACTTTGAAGAAAGAACAGACCTCAGCGTCGTTTCTTAGCTTAATCAGGAAAATAGCTTAGATTGTATCTCAGCGTGTCTGCTGGGGGCCTCTCTATCTCAGGGAGACCCCATCTTGTGTTAACACCAAGGAGGTTCCATAGATATGAAGTAATCGATCAATTCTCAACATTTCGAAATTTTCAAGCTCAGCGTCCAGTCATGGTGTGACTAGTACGAGAGGGACAGGGAGGCGCCCAGGAGACACGGGCCCTGAGGATTGTAAACCAGCTCAACTCCTCACCGCACCAAACCAAACCACGGCCACTTCAGAGCACACCAGCGTCTGTCAGATCAAAACACAGCACAAAGAGAACGAGGGATCTGAACTCCAGAGGTGAGACACGAGGCGCCGTCCGTCCGTCCGAAACTCAGACCAGAGAAAGATTTAAAAAACAAATGGTACAATAAATTAAATCACTGTTGTTTTTTTTCTCCACAAAAAAAAGTTTAAAAAAAAAGAAATAAAGAAGTAGTTAGAAGAAGAGGAATCACTTTACTACCTAAGATTTAATCAGGAAAAAAGCTTGAAGCCGTAGACTCGTACAAACAAAACATACAACTTTTTTTGTTCAGTGGACAAGGGTTTGACACAAACTAAAAACACAATAAATACTCTTTCTGAAGAACAAAAGATAAGGTATATCTCTTTATCAGCTAAAAGGACACAAAAAAAAAGGCAGGTCCGTCTGGCAGACTCGCTGAGAAGGGGACAGGGCGACCCTTTGAATGAAAAGAGGAGAAACGGGCAGTGGGGGGGGGGCTTCCATCCATGCGGCCCTTCCCCTTCATACTTATGGCACTACAGCAACTCCCCGTCCACATTTTTACTCTCTCGTACTTTTACCTTCTCGTTCTTTGTATACTTTTTTTCTCCATACCCTGAACAGACGATATTCCCTAATGGTACCTAGTCAACACAGCTGGATTTCTTTTTTTAAAAATTCTAACATGTCCATGATTTTTCACGTTTTGTTTGTTTGTCCTTTTTCTTTTTTTTGTTGTTCATTTTAAATCAGCATAAAGTGCAACAGTGCTTTTTGTTCTCCACTCCGACCCCCTGACGCCCCCTGGAGGTCAAAACGTCACAGGTCAGCAGAATCGGCGTCAGGGTTCGCGCTGGTCTCGCTGGTCACGCTGGTGGCGCTCGCAACGCTCGGCTCCTCCAATTCCTCCTCCTCCTCTCTTCCTCCTCCTCCTCCTCTTCCTCCCCATCTTCTGTCACTTCACCCACGTCCAGCACCTCCACCTCCTCGTCATCGTCGTCCTCTTCGTCCAGCTCTCCCTCCAGCAGCTCCACCCCGGCCGCCTCGTCCTCCTCCGTCGCCGCCGTCTCGTCCTCCATCTGCTCTGCCGCTTTCTGCTGCTCCCCCCCCTCTCGTCAGTCACCTTCTCCCTCTGCAGGTAGACGGCGGTCATGAGTGGTTTGACCAGACCTTCCTCGTAGACCTTCAGGATGGCCTCGCACACAAAGCGGTACTGACTCTGTGGAAAGAGAAAGAAGAGATGTGTAAAGCTGGTGTGTGAAGTGAGAGCTGAGAGCAGCTGGTTACACAAACAGTTGTGGCTACATACGGGTGTTTGTATCATCATGGCCCTCTGGTCTCTCATAGTCCTGACGATGTCTACAGGATACACCGGCTGACCGCACTCCATTAGACACAATGCCGTCTCCATGGTGATGAGAACCCCCGTCCGACCAATTCCAGCACTTGGAAAAAAAAAGCAGCAGGGACAGAAATGGATTTTGAGTTGGAAAGTTAGTGCGAGATTGTGGAGGAAGAGAATCTGAGTTTCTTTATGTTGGATCTAACTTCACGGTACCTGCAGTGCACGACCATGGGCTGGTCCTGTCCGGCCCGTTTGGTCCGAACCAGCGACACGAAGTCCAGGAAATCAGTGGAATCATCGGGAACGCCGTGGTCAGGCCAGGCCAGGTACTGGATCTGAGTCAGCTCTCTCTCCTCCTCGCTCTGCTCACACACACACAGACGGAGAAATCCAATGACTTCAATTTTCATGCACTTCTAACTAAAGTTGCTTTCAGACACATTCTGAACTCTGGAGAATATCCTGAAGTTATCCAGGGGTGAAAACGTAAAGGTCCAGCAAGTGGGCGTGTTGACAACGTTTCTAACACACAACAGATGCATAACAAAAAAACTAAGAATTCAAATATATTAGGATGAAAAAGAGGAGTCAGACAGAAAACACTGAAGATGATGTCAATGAGATTTGAGATCTGTTGGTGATAAGGGCCGGGTTCGAAAAACCTAACCAGGTGTTCTCCACAGCTGTACACGTTGCCTCCTGCCTCCTGAGTGCTCCACCCACCCATCACCCCTCAGTCAAGACCTGAGCACATGAGGGAATTGACTGTTCTAATACTTGAACGAAAAACACTATCTTTCACGTGGGCGACCTCCCAGCTGGTTTCATTGAGCTCTGTGTCTCAGGACGGAGGCGGCACGGCACCTTGTTTGTGTAATTATGGCCTTTGACCACGTTATAAAACAGGTTGTGTGAATAACAAACTGTGGTTTTCTTCTTTCCACTCCGCTGGACCACTTGGTGATTCACGTCCCAGCTTCCCATTTCAGGAAACCCCAGAAACTGATGACAATATTTTCCTTTTATTTTTATAATCAGGAAATAGAGACTAGGCACACTTCCTCTTGTGTTAAATCCAAAATAAGAGAAGAAATCTGACATGATGTAGAACAACTGTAATAAGATAATGTGAGTGATCAGAGAAAAATGGGGACGGTGATATTTAAACCAAATAGGAACAACATGCTGTGAACACACACACACGCACAAACACACAACTTCTGACCACTGTTTCTTGTGCGACTCAGAGCCCCAGTTTCCCCCTCTTTAATATACTGCCTTGCTGCATCGCCATGGTAACACATCTATCTCCATAGCAACAATCACAGGCAGAGGAGAATGCTAATTGCCTCCTCCAATAGTCGTATTCTTAAAAGGTCAGGACGCGAGGGCAACACACGGGGACGTAATGAGGAAACACAGGCAGCAGATAATGAGGCAACAGCACCAACATTTGACACTGTTGTTTACAGTCATTTCTAATTAGCTGGTATTTTAAATGTACATGTTCACTTCTGATAGTTTACAGAATAAAGATGAATTTAGCTGAACTGTTTGTAATCCCCAAAACAAATATATGTGCCGTCAGTGTCGAGGGAACAAGATGAGAGTTGAAGAAACGACTCAGAGCATCAAAAGCTTTCAGCGTCACAGAGAAACAAACACACACTCTGCGTTTTCAAAACTATCTTTGTCCCACTCTCTGTTCTGTTTTCTCTTGCACTTTCCCTCTGCATCTCAGCGGTGTGTGACTGACTGGGTTGGTTGGGTTGTCATGGCAACCGGATCCCAATACGTGGCCCGCATGTAAGCAGCGGGAGCCAGAAAAAGAACAGCCCACATCGGTCACTATGGCAACACACCTCCTCCAGGGGGCCCTCAGCGGCTCATCCTTTCCCGAGACTCCCCGTGCCTCTCGTGTGATTGGACCTACCTATTTATCTTGTGATTCTGTTTTTATTCTTTCTACCTCAGTACTTTTTATTTTATTTTATTCTATTGTATTGTATTCAAATGTACCGGCTGCTATGACGACTTAATTTCCCTTCGGGGATGAATAAAGTAATCTATCTATCTATCTATCTATCTATCTATCTACCCCGGGTTCCTACTCTTTCCTGTTCTAACCTGCTCTTGTCGTCATCACACCTCCTCCCTTCGTTTTTCTCCCTTCTCGACATTATTATTGTAGAGGCATGTGACTGTGTGTGTTTGTGTGTGTGAGATTACCTGAATGTTCGCAAGAGTCATCTCTCGGACCAGGAAGGCGGAGTTACCCTCTTCGTTGTGGCACGTGACTGTGAAGTTTCCGTAGGTGGTGGTGCTGTCGGGGTTGGGCCAGTACTGATGACACTTTACCTTTAAACACAAAGTCATTAAGTTAAGAACTCAGCATTAAGTCAGTCACCACTGTTATTCTCTTGACTCCAGAATAACATCTCTTATCTCAGGTCACTTACCCACCTATTATATCTAATACTCATATTTAAAGCATGGTCAATATATTCAGTGTAACTGGAGTCACATAAAACCTTAAATTTCTTGTCACTCAACCCATTATTTCTATGTAACATATTTCAAGTCTAAATATTTTTCATTTTATATAAAAATTTTCATTATGATGAATAAAATATCCTAGATTCAAAGGTTCAGGAGCCTTTGTCTACGGAAGAGTGGTTTACAAATGTTTTATCCCCCCTAATGCTCTTTTATCGCAAGAAAGGAGAAACTTCAGGACTCTTTATCTAAGGAGCTTCGCAGGTTCACTAATATTTAGTTTATAATTGGATTGTATTCTTCTTTGTACCATTAACAAATGAAAAATCACTGGACAATTAAGTTTAGAATCTCGAATCTCAAGTCTTAAATCCAATGTTTGTGGCTGGATTACACTTTGTGTAGATTTTTATGACACCAAACAGCCTCACTCAGAATCAGAACTTTGGATTTCCATATATTGAGATAAAAGCCTGGTTTCCATCAGGAGAGCTACATTTAAAAGAGATAAAGCAGTTTCTTTTGTCTTTTAAAAAAAAATCTATCCAACTGCCTACACATGCTGCAAAACACGTTTTACTTACGCCATAAACCTGCAGGCTCCACTGAAAGCGAATTTTTTAAAACTCAAAGTCTTTTTTTTTCTGAATTGCATTTGTGTAATACAGTGATTGTATAATGGGCTCTGAGCACATGCAAAAAAAACTAGGATGACCTACAACTTAATTCAATGCCTGAATGCATCAGACATCAGAGTGTTGCTTTGCTGCTTTGCTGCTCAGACTTCATCCTCTATGTGCACACATATTTCACAGTGTAGATATATAAGGTGTTCAATAAAAGGTGTTTGTATCATTAGAAATGACACGCTGCCGTCCATACATGGTTTCCAGTCCTGTGTTGGAAGTTAATGTCAACGTACCCGTCCCCTCTCGACCTGCGTCGTCAGCATGACGACCATGGAGGAGCCTTGTTCCCAGGTCATTTGCCAGAAGTCAGGGCAGGTGTTGGGCAGTGGGCCCTGGCATGCTATGTAGCGGTTTATCAGACTGGAGGCTGGAATCTCCATCTACCGAAGAGAGACACAGAGATCAGGACACAGAGGTAACACATTGCAAGTATCTCACTTATAACTTCTTCTTCTGTTCTGAAAATGAAGTGACATTTCTTTACATCTTCATAACTGTGATGGTAAGTTAACAGCAGTTTACACTTTTTGTTACCACAAAAGATTGAATCAGTTTGAGTTTCAACTTTCATCGATACCATCAGTTTCCACAAGTAATACCCAAGATCTTCACATGCACAGCGAATAGAAATTATTTCTTCATATCATTATTTCCAGTTCACTGCTGTTTTTCCCTGTGCAACTCAGTGAGGAATCTTCAGTACAGACATAACAGGTCAGAGACCGAGGGCTGACTCCCTTAAAGACATTATAAACATCACATATAACTTTATATAAACACGTAGATGAAGCCAGTAATGTCAGAAATGTCTGGAAAGGTTCTGTTCTTAAAAAGAGGATCATCTAGATTCCTCAAAAACAAGGAAAAACATTAACGCACAATGTCACGTTGCTCATTCTCCTACTGTGGCTAATTCATTCACCAGTAAAAAGGCCACGAGTGTATTAACATGTGTTGGGATGGTTGGCAGAACAGACCACCCACCCACCCACCACGTCTCGAACCAGCAAAACGCAGAGGCACTGATGAAACGATGAAAGAGAGAAGTGAGGAGGAAATAGAAAAACTCACATTGATGTAATTTGCATTGATGTAGTCATCTGCCGTTTTCAGAATGACCCGCGTGGCATCGTCTGCCAGGAGAGAAGAGGAGAAGAGAAGAGAGGAGAAGTTGACAAGGGCAGTTGAGAGGCCGTCGGTTAACATTGGTACATATGGTTTTCAAACACACAACACAACACAAACAGACAAATGTGTGTAGTCACGTACAAGGAGAGATGTCTCTGTAGCGATTTTTGGAAACGTTCTGAGGTAATTTGGCACACAGCATTGTCATCCCCGGCCTCTTCCTGTACAGTTGCTGCAAGTAAAACAAAATACAGATTTATATTATAGTTGTGGCATAAAAAAAAACAATTATCAACAATACAGAAACTTTCTTCGGTGAAGGAATTGATGTTTCTATAATTTACTTTTGCAATATTCAAGTTTTCATGTGTATGAGCTAATGTATGCTCTGACCATTTTGACATGTGTGTCTGTGTGAGTGTGTGTTTGTATTTAACATTCCTCTCTGCTAATAGCACAGTTAAACAGGAAGCTGTCAAGTGATAGTGATAACAGACGGGAGGGTTTTTTGGGGGGGGGATTGTGGAGGAAGAGAGTAAAGTACTTGAAGTAATCCACCAGCAATCAATCAAAAAGTCAAACCTGCCCCTCCATTAACGTGTGTGTGCGTCTGAGTGAGTGTGAATTTATCTCTATGTGGTTCTCCTCACATCAAACTGGGCCAGGATGGCTCCGCTGCTCAGGCCGTCCTTCAGTGCTACCATGGAGTCCCTCAGAGCATGCTGGTCGAGCTGGGTGGGGTCCTGAGGGGTCTTCTCAGGGATGTACTGAAAATCTGGCTCTGAATCGGCCTTCTCCTCCACCACGTCATAGATGGCTGCCCGGGACAGGGGAATACACATGTCACAGATTACAACACACTGCAACACCACAAATATGTCATTGTCCATCAACTATACACGTGAGCTTAATAACAGACGAATCAAACCCTGTGAATTTTCTGGCGTTCCTTACATTGATGCCATCTTATATCAGCTTTGATGTAATACAGGATAAAATGCACAAATCCCTCTTTGACCCACTTAAAATACCAAGAATTTCCACGTTTCATCATCTTTAAAAGCTTCCCCTCCCTGCTCTGCTCATGCTTTGCAGCCTTCTTCCTACACGCTGCACACACACACACACACATATAGAGCTGAAATGTACAGAAAGCAAAGTGTGCGACTTCATAAATCTCACTTGAAATCCTAAAAGTGAGAGCGAGCCGCCCGAGGGGAAAAGCAGGAGCAGAGGCAAAGCTTGTGATCAGACGTGAAGCTGCACCGGCTGTCTGTACGTTAGCCTCATATATTTACATATTGGAGATTCATGCATGGCTAAATTAAAAACAGGTTGCACCAAAGAAGCTAGCTTTTTCATAGAAATTAGCTGTGACTGAATATCTACATCTGGTAGCTATATTTATATATATATCAACTTATGATACAATCAAACAAAAATAACAAAGCTGCTATTTCTGAGATTGTCAGCAAACACGTCGCAACTTGTGAACTCTGAGCTTTGAGAGAACTCTGATGTTGTTAAGGTACGGGTTAATGCAGTTGTGTATTGATGTTGTGATGTTCATCTGAGACTCTCCATTTGACGGCAGCGTTAGAACATTCCACAGCAGACCCCCAACCATTCGGATCAACTCACCGTTGGGTCTGACCAATAGGATGAGCTCCCCAGAGTGGCTCTCACAGCTGGCCTTGATGAACATGACCACCTGGTCGTGGGTGTGGTCTGAGATGTCCCGCCCGTTGATCAGGACCACCTGGTCGCCCTCGTTGAGGCGGGGCACGCACAGGTCCGCCTGGAGGAGGGAAGACAGGTGGAAGAGAGAGAAAAGACACAAATATAGATGAGACACAAATGGTGACACATTTTTGTGTAGATCAATAAAATGTATTTAAATGAAAGAGCAAATGTTTTCAGATTCAAAAGGCTTAAGCTGAGGTTCCTCATGATGCTGTTACTCAACATAAGTCAGTGATCATAACGAGTAGGAGACGGACTGTATTTACTCATCTTCTGACTCATGACTCATGTGAGGTGCTTGTTGACTTACTGGTGTTCCCGGAGCTACTCTCGACACGATGATAGGCATCTTCTGGTCAGCTCCACCCTGGAGAAACAGACACACATGTTAACAGCACAACCGTCCATTCCACTTAGGGACAAGAACCATTTTAGATAAGGCACATGGATGATGGAGATGATTTGTGCCAAGGGGCAAAGGAAGCGTGAAACCGCAGCTCTCACCTTCACGTTGAAGCCGAATCGTCCGTGCTCATCAGGTCTCATCTTGATCAGGACCAGATTATCATGAGGGACGACTCCATTCAGCTGAAAGAACAGAGCCAAGCACGTCAAATTCACATCCTTGTTTCTTCCATATCATCATCCTCCTCCTCCTCAGAGGTGGTTACTGCAGCTTTAACTCTGGGTAATAGCTGAGCTTTCGGTTGGAATGTTCTCGATTAAACATTTACAGCTTAATATTGAGAGATTCAATTATGTATTCATGACCACTAGTGGGCAGACCAAGAAACAAGTTAATAGTTAAAGCCGGCAGTTAAATGAATTGGCCCTCCGGGGACAAATTTAAGTTGTTTAGAATTGAATTTGAGTTTAAACTGTTTCATAAAAAAAATAGACTATATAACTTTATATCCCGCAGACAAAATAAATGTTTGATTGGAGTTATGGTTATGGCAATATGATGAATGCAGAGCCAAATCTCCCAGTGACTTTATGTTTATATGACTTCCTTAAAATATGTGAGAATGTATATCTTCACTGAGTTAATCAGTATTCGTGTCTCGTGCGTCCACACTGACCGTCGTCTTGTCAGCGTTGACGGGGACGTCGTACATCTCGTTGAGGTGGTTGTCCAGGAGGCTCTGTTGAGAGTGGGCCTGGATGATCTGGCTCAAGGTCTTCCTGCTCAGCTGCTTGGGAGGCAGAGCTGGAGGCAGACCGTCTAGCCCCTCCGGAGACCTGACCCGAGGCAGAGGGAAACACAGTCAGAGGGATAGAAACGGAAATGAAGAAAAGCTAACAAAATGACAGTCTGTGGTATTCTTTGACCAAATAATCTGACTGGAGAACAACAGGCTCTGGATGTGTTGATATGTTTCTTAACCTCTACAGATCCCACCATAGTGCTTGCAACTTATACGAATAGAAGAAGGGGTATTTTAAAGATGGTGCACAATAGATGCCACAAAACCCACAGGTACAGATCCAGACATGACTAACGGAGCTGAAGGCCTCCCTGTTTGTTAAAGAGGTGGGCTTTCACAGAGGGAGACGGGGAAGCAAAGAGGAAAAACAGATAAAGGGGAGTAAGAGATTGCAAGAGACAGGGAGGCTTAATAGCGCTGTGTTAGTCACAATGCATTAACCTCAATAAAAGGAAGGAAAACATCCCCCGCCATCATCCAGACAATAAAAGGCAGTCAGTGTGGAAGGTGGAACAACACAGTCAGTCAGGTAAAGCTTTCAGCAGCATCATGGCTCCCACTCTCTGGGGGGGGGGAGTAAAGCCCATCATTTCACTCCATGTCTGCATCTCTCTCTCTCATTCTGTATGTGTGTGTGTGTGTCTGTGTGTGTGTGTACAGGCACTCCTTAGGGCTGGGATCACCAGTCAAAGAGCATTGCCTATGTTGTGGCTGCTGCCGCTGGTGCCACTTTGTGTCTTAACTACACACACACACATAAACTAACATTTGTTATGGGTCAAAATCAGGTCAGGCTCTCAGCAGGGGGGCCGAGCACAGCGACTGCACATCCTCACTTTCCTCAAAACGACACAGACGAGTGAAACGGATATGAAAGGATCTTCATACCTGAGCACTGCTTAGCCAAGACCCTGGGATAAGGAGATTCAAACTCTGTCCACCCAAACATAATCAAGGCCTGTTTTGTATTATACACTTGGACTGTAAATCTTTAAATATCCCTGAGTTTTCTCGTAAATACATCAAGTAGGGACAATTTTGAATGTTCAAAACAAATAAAATCCCGGATGCACACCAAGATTTAACAGGTTCCGTCTTGACCCATGTTCTATCTTTCCATAGATTGAGTATTAACCTACTTGGCAGAGGTGATAATATTTCCAGTGCACACCCAAAAGTGTTTTCTACTTGAATGATTCTATACAGATCACATTTGCTTTGCATCTTTGGAGAAACGGGTCTTATTACAGCAAACACAGTAATTTATCATAACATACCATAGTGCTGTATATGCGATACAGTGCTTAGTATAATTGTACATTTTTAGTCGGTGGGATGTAATATGCCGTGGTTCTCTTAACGGATCATTTTCCCTCCACACATCTAAAAACAGATCATTATAGAGTCTGCCGGGTTATGTGGGACACGTGGCTGATTCTAATGCAGTTTTAAACTGGAGGAAAATGTTGCAGGAACTAAGTGATTGACCTGAAAATATATGATAAAAAATATATCATGGTGCATGAATCTTTAAAATCAGGGAAGTCTGACTCACTGAATCTAATCTACGTGTGGCAAAGAGATATTTATAACATGGAAGATTTAGAATGGATTGCTCGCCAAAACCAAAATGAAATCTTGATTGAGACATCACAATGGGGCTCTAGATAACTGGAGCACACAAAATCAAGAGAGATGATTATAATAACATGATTCTTTTCTTTTTTTTCCCCCAATGGACAATAACCCCCTTTTCGAAATGGCAACCAGTAACGATTTTCTGAATTTCTACAGCCGAGTAGTAATATCTGAGATTAGGAAAGGCCCGTCCACCCACAGTTTTGAGTCTCTGAAGGATTTCTGTTATCGTCCCAGTGATGTTCAAGGCCCAGATAAAGAATAAACTATTCCACTCAACAGACAGAAAACAGGATTTAAGCAAGAAACAAGGGAACTTGTAAAATTGAAAAGCAGAAAGTGAAAGTTCATTTTCACAGAGTTCCCTCTGTGTGTTTAACAGTACTTGTCCAAATTAATCCCATTTACAGAAAGTTAAACATCAGGGAAACAGCTCGGTTACATATCATGGTGAATAGATTTTGTGCTTCAAGCTGATTGCAGTTGTGGGTTAAACAGCATGTCGATGATATACTAAGATAATAAAGTGTGTTTATGAAAAGAAGTTTTGTTAGAAAGGCGTCAGACTGAAAAGGCTGAAAATATTATCTAATATTTGGTTTCGTCATTTTACCTAAAAGCGAAAATTCTTAACCTGACTTGGAAATGAATTTAATTTGTAAAATAGAACCACTTAATCATAAAATATGTTGTTTTGAAACTGACTGACTGCGATGGTGAATAATCCAAATCAAGCATATGAAAGAAAAAAAACATGCACGGATAAGGAGAGTGTTCATCTATTGGCTCTGTAACAAACTCATGAGCTAACAACTTGGCGTTTGGATCTCTGTGTTTGTGTGTTTAGGTGAGTGTGTAGGCAATTGAACTACCACTATCATGTTACTTAATCACTCTGATTTCCAACTGAGTGGTATCTTTTGCCTCATATAGGGACTGGGCTTTAGTCCCAATGAGTTCTACTGGTCCTGACAAGATCAGAGTTTATGCTAGAGAAGTTCCTAAAGAGGTAATAAAAACAAGTGCACACACAGAGACACACACACACACACACACCTCTTCTGTGTCAACAGAGGATGCATGCCATACACAAGTACAGACCAGTCCAGGCCCTCAGCGGCTGCACGTTATAGATCCACAGCTCACTTTAAGCTCAACTCCCCCCCCCCTTTTCTTTCCTTTAACTAAACTCCATCTAAAATCCAATGATTCTGTTCTACTCTTGTAATTTTTAGGATCTGAAACATCAGTGTGGAACTTAATTAGTTAAAGGAATCCACCAAACGTTTAATAGTGTGTGAGCACAATAAGGAAAGCATTGCTGTACAGAACAAGCTCTCCGCCCTGCTACCCGCCATAAACACATTTTACAGGCTGTTTTTCAAAGGGTTCATCTTTCCAATGGGGCGGGCTAAATGACACTGGGAGAGGGTGTAAACTTCTGGGAGAAGCCACAGGCACAGACAGACATTTACAAAGCAGTCAACTCAGCAATGGGCTCAGACAGAGTGGCACTAACACTGATGAGTAAAAATGTTACTTCCAAATTAAAGGGCGGCTGCTTTTGAGGGGTGCTTTATTTATGAGGCAGTGAATTAAGAGTGGAATCGGCTGCTCTGCAATCGCCTTAGAGGTGGAGTTTTTCCCCCAAAGAAAAACAACTTTAAAGAAAGTGGGCGTGATGTGTATCAAAAAAGCAAATATACATCTGAATTCCATCAACCATCCGGCAGCTGGGAGACTTACGGTGTGGAGTCCAGGCTGATGCTGTTGGCCTGCGTGGACGAAGCCGACTTGTGATTACAGGAGAAGACCGGCAGGCTGGGGGAGGCGTGGATCACGTGATCGACCAGGTGTCCGACAGACGAGGGGCGTAACCGGGTGCCATCTTGGACAAACAGCGAGTTTCTGTCAAAGACACGTGAAGAGACAGAATGTTAAAGGACTGCAAATGTAACCGTTCTGCAGCATCCAGCATTCTGAGGACCAGACACATTTCTTAGATTTATTTTCTAGCAACATAAATAAACACTGTGATCTGTATTCGTTACATTAAAACTCAAATTCACTTAATTTTTCACCTGAAAGAATAAAACTCTATGTCGGACAGATATACATTTGCTGTTAAAACAGTAATTTAAATAGACTTAATTCACATTTCCACTGCCAATCTTCTGCAGTGAAGCTGAACTGAACCTCAGCCCGGTATGAAGCCTGCAGCTTGGACTCACTGATTGGGCGTCCCAGGCGGCGAGCGAGTGGGCAGGCTCTGGGTTTCCAGTCTCTCGTCTGATAGGCTGTTCCTGCTGACCGACTCCCAGTCCATTCCGCCCACCAACCTTCTGGACAGTGGCTTGCTGGGAGACCTACTCCAACCAAGACATTAATTCATTTGTGGCCAATATTAGTACAAATGATTAACGATTTGTTTTTGTTAAAAATAAGCTGCTAAAATAAGAGTGGCGGGATTCCAAAGTTGTTGTTTATATGTTGTGTGTTGTTGGCTGAATTGCTAACAGACAGGTGTCATCAAGACTGTGCTTCTAATGGTTAGTAAAGTAGTAAAGCTCAATGTCTTTATTAACAGTTGTACATATTAAATAGAGAAGATGCAGCATGAGAATAAAGTTTAAACACAATCTGTTAAAGTTGCGAGTGATGTAATGCCTCACCGTTGATGCTAAGTAATTGCTAAAGTTAAGTATTTCAATGAGCAATGTCGTAACTTTCCTAGCACTGATGTTACACAACATTTAATGTGGATGTTATCTCCCCCTCAGAGTCTCGTAATGTCTTGATTAAACTAATCAAGAAAACATTTCCCTTACCTGGCAAATACTCTGTCCTTGATGCCTTTGTCCTTCCCATACTGCACAGACTGCACCTCTGTCCGCCCGCTACAGACACAAACGACAAAAACAAGTCAGTTTACCAACCTAAAACAAAATATCTAACTTCAACTGAGGTGAAACAGGCAGAAAATGCAGATTTTTCTGATGTAATGATGCCACATGGATGCGAAACACTTAAAATGAACAACCAACACCGAGTTGAGCACAGACTGGTGACACAAATACCATGATACACTGTTACCAACACAAAATTCACACTTCAAATGACAGTCAATTTCTCTCACACTCACACACAACCACACACACAACCACACACACAACCACACAACCACACACACAACCACACACACAGAGTCAGGGCCAACATCAGAGCTCTGCTCATTCATGTTGCAGTGCTGCTGGTTAATAATACATCACAAGACATCAGACGTTCAGTTCCTCTCGCCCTCATATTTCATGGAGAAAGGAATTTAAAATAATGTGCTGCCGACCAAGTGAAACAAAGATGTCACGAGGCGACGTCATAATCCAGCAAGGTGGTAAACGGCTGTATGATTCTATTCCCCCCAGTTCCTGTCCCCAAGAACTGTTTAATTTGAGACAGCAGCGTGTTTGTGTGTCTGTGAAGTCCTCTGCACAGGATGCTAGTCCACGTACAAAAAACAATTCATGCAGAGACACAACCAAGGTGCTTCTTCCTTTTTGGAGGTAAACCATGAATAATTAAAACTATGCTTTTCTGAGGCCTGGCAGCACGAGAGGCTCCCACTACTCCCAGTGTCCCGGCCTGAATAAAACAAGTGTATTAACTTCCAAAGTGGTAAAAACATGTACTTCTGTTGTTGTTTACTGGGAGTGACGGGGAAAGACACACAAGTCGGCCCATGTACATGCAAATCGTCTCAGAGCTTTTGTCTATGCTTTGTCAATCATCTCCATCTTCCTCTGATGAGTGTAAATCACTGGTCGTCTTTTCCTCACCAGTATCTGAACTTTGAGCCCAGCGTGAAGTAGTGAGCGAAGAAGTTCTTCTGTGGCGGGATGGGCCGCTCCAGCCTGAAGAAGGTGTGGTGCTCCACGCAGGCCTTCCACAGGTTCTTACAGGCCCGGTAGTTGACCATGTTGAAACCCAGCAGCGTCTCCCGGGTCTCGGTCTGAGTCCGGGGACAAACAGATCGGACAATGAACAACGATACACAAAATTCAGCATAGGAGGTGACGGTGGTTAACCAGCGTTCAGCCATTAAGTATGAATTCCCACTCACACAGGACTTTCAGGTCTATAATTGATGTATATGAATATTTGTGGAAGACATAAACATAAGGTTGACTGTGATTGGTCAGCTATCAGTAAAACTGTGTGTTGCCTTGGTAACAGTAAAGGGAAGCACGTGTCAAATAAGGATCAAAGCAAAGTCAACCAGGACACGGACAGCAGGGGGTTAATCAAACACTCATTATAACACACACACACACAATACTAATGTCTACTGTATATGCACACATTTACATACATAGTCAGACTATACTGATAACACCAACGTGTGTGTGAGTGTGTGTGTGTGTGTGTGTGTGTGTGTGTGTGTGTGTGTGTGTGTGTGTGTGTGTAAGCATGCGTGTACACCTACCGCCTCTCTTCTCAGCTGGACGAAGAACTGTTTGCACTTGAAGGAGATTTTCACTATTTTCAACCTGTGAAGCAGGAAAAGGGAAAAAGAAAGTTAGTGTTTCCACAGTTGATGAGCAGATCATCTGTAAGGAGACAGATGCTCAATCTTTACACTGAGATAAATATGAATATCTAGTAGTAATTTCGACAAAACACGATGTGCAGATGTGATATAGTCGAGCAGTTTCAAGGCTAGTTTGTATGACAGCTAAAAACATTTTGCAGATAATTATTATTTATGGCGATTCAGGAGGAAACATGTTTTGCCTGCAAAGCTCTGATTGGCTGACTGTGTAAAACAAGCAGAATCAAGCAGACATTATATAGGACAACACTAAACCTAACTTGAACCCTGGGGAAAAAATGTAGAGATCTAGAAGATTATTCAGAGCAATGGGTCCAAAAGAGGCAGATTTAGTAACTTAAAAAACGTATGAATTAAAAGTGATATGTAAATGAAGGTTATTGGAGAGTGTGAGCAATTTAAGGCTGCACAGCAAAAACTTATAATGACTGACCCTCCGGCAAATCCACTGTCTTTGAAAGGTTCAAATATAAAATACATTATTATCTGTTTGATTTTGTCGTTAACAAATTAAATCTCAGTCCACCGTACATCAGAATAAAGATATGAGATGACATATTCCTAACTGGAGATGTAGATACAATCACATAACCCCCTGACACATCTCCTCCTGGAATCTGTGACCAGACGTGAACAGCAGACTTCTGAATGAATCAGCAGTTCTTCAAGCGAGCTGACCCACGTGTCACATGACAGCTGTTCATTTAACCTCTGACCCTTTCCTTCCTCCATCGCTGGAGGGAACTGGTAAGAGCACTGGAGTGTCCCAGTGTTTGAGGGAAACCTGCGTGTGTTCTCATGTCTCAGTGTGTTATCATGTGTGTAGCATAATGACATAATGTTAGACACTGTACACGTGCAGCCGGCTGATGAGCAGCAGAGAAACATTAATCCATTTCAAGAGCTCCGTTGCTGCTACGACTCATTGCTCCCCGCTAAATATATTTTACATACTTATTCACACACACACACACACTCGCACACTCACATGGACAAACACTCGCACACATGCTTAGGCAGGGTGTGAGTCATCAGATCTAAGTGTGGCTTATTTGTCAGGCTGCTGTGAACAGAAATAGGAAAAAGGCAAAAAAATCTAAATGTCTCGTTTTTTCAGACTCTCTCCCCCCCCAGTCTCCAGACCCCTTCCGTGTCTTACAGGTCAACTGACAAAAATAGAGAGAGAGATACAGGAAGAAAGAAGACAGCATGAGAAGTGACATGCACATGGAGAAACAGTGCAGGCTGAGAAAAGACTGAAGACGAACCAGGAAGAATAACAGCAGAGTGCAGGGGCTGAGAGACACTTTACCATTCTGACTCACTCACACTCACACACACACACACACACAGCAGAGGACAGCTGCCGGGGACACCACTGTTGCTCTCTATATTAAGCTCAGCGGCTTGGACATGCACACACGCTAACTTGCTGAAGTAGTTTTGTTTTTTTGGTTCAACCCACTCTTTGTCCTCACCAAATTCTCAACCCTGAAATTGAACTGTTTGTCTTTTTGTCGCCTGGTGGAAGGTCCCCAGGTCCCGGGGTCCCCACATTGCAATTAAGATAAAATCCTTCAATATGTAAAACCCTACATGAGCACAGAGACACGTGCACTCAAACTAATCTTAGCACAAACATCCCACTGTTGTCGGACATACACTGATGTCCACACACACCAGCTGCTATGTCCATTTGGTTTGGGCGTGTGTGGTGTGTGTGTGTGTGTGTGTGTGTGTGTGCGTGTGTGTGGTGTGTGCGTGTGTGCGTGTGTGTGTGTGTGTTAAGCCTCCACATGAGGGCATCTATCTTTCTGAGTTACAGGGGTATGAGTAGGCACCCATTAACATTTAGCCTCCCACAGTGCAGCAGCAGAGTATGGGCGATTTCCAAGAATCAATGCTTTTGAGAGAAAACGAGAGCAAGAGACATGATGAGTGAAGTGAATTAGAGGTAGAAAAAAGAAAAAGAAGCAGATTTGATGCCCGTGATATTTCCAGGAAACCTCGTTTAACATGAATCCAACCTCACCACTCCACGAGAAATCTGTTTAATCCAATGCGTATTTCTCTAAACGATCAAATGAGGCTTAAACATTCAAATGACAAATCAATAATCCGAATGTGAGAGGTCAGAAAAAAATATCACGAAGCGCATTTCTCGGCAGAGAGGTTTCCTGGAGGCCGATCAAGAGAAGCCGGCTGCAGGCTGATTGACAGAGAGGAGGGTTGGTGACAGGGACGTCCACAGTTTCAATCAGAAGCAGATCCAGCTGAGGCCGAAACAACAGAGGAGTGATCACCCTCAGCCCGAACCACAGAAAACCAGAGGGTTAAAATTCACCTTTTCAAATGGATGCTACTCAAAGGGACTGTTTCTTTAAGTTTGAAAGTATCAATGAAAACAACACCTTTTTACAGCAATGCTCCATTTCTCATGCCAGGTTTCCTCTTGGCAGGTGTAACTGAACTTCTGATCACACACCTTTTTTTCCACATTTCACACAAAGTCTTTGAGACAGCAGTGCTTGTTACTTGCTTGTAAACATATTGGTTAAACTTTGGTTCAGTTGGAATCTCTTTCTCACACTAAGAATGTTCCTGTTGAGCTGGAACTCGTGAGGGGAATGTTTTTCCTGAAGCGTCCCACAAGGCGAAGTACTCCGTCCTTTTCATTTTTGTAGCCCAATTCCTCTGCCCTCTGTGACATCACCATGGTCTCATTTATATTAAATCCATCACCACTGCATCTCGCTCCACCCTGAACAAACTGCCTCACTGAAATTAAATCCTGGTTTCAAGCCAACTCCGAAAAACGTAGCTGTGACAAATGTGGTAGTTGTGTGAGAATATTCTCTCACTATCAACATCTCCATGCTTTCTACCTCCCACACAACTGCAACCTTGAAGTAACCGCTCTTTGAACTCCGAGATGAACGCGATATCGACCCCGGTGCTTAATAACCAGTGCAATGTAATGTTCTGGAAGTGTGTGTCACTCACCATGGGAAATAGTTGATCCGTACCCTGTTCTTGAAAATCACGATGCCAGCGGACATCACCCCGAGGAGAATCTCCGTGTTGCTCTGGTCCTGCAGAGAGGGGGAACACTGTGTTTTAAGGAGGGTGTGTGTGTTTGTGTGTAGTGAAGTTGACAAGGGGAGTAGAGACTAACGGGACACACAGAGAGCGGGAGAGTACAACAGAACAAAACAAAACGGGCCAAATCATTTTTTGGATAGGCTTCCTCCCTGCTACAAATCATGCTGAGGTAACTGAAAACAAACCAAGACATTACGTAAATAAGAATCTGGAGGGGATAAGAATAGAGTGAGGGAGGGTTTGGGCGAGTGTGAAGTTAACATCTATAGTAAACAAGATGTTGTGCAACATGTTTAAACTTTCGTCCTGATTGATGATGTCATTCTCTTGAATATCCACTAGTGCTGCTTGTGAAACTGATGATGACTGAATCCTGACATGTTTTTCTGATGCAGCTTGAAAAATGAAACTTGACTTTTTATCAGTTTTGCCTGAATAGAAATCATGAACAGACTGAGTTGAGAAAACCAGCCTCAACTCTGATTCCTCCACTTTTTGAGTAGCTAGGTTGAATAAATCGAAATTATATTTGTTGCTATTGTATCTGTCTATTAGAATGGCTGCTGTATGCCACCCTGCAGCATTTCTGCAGGGTGTGGGCATCATTGGCATCATACACATCACCTCCAACCTTTAACAGCACAGAGATGCTGGGCCCCATATGTTGCTAGCGGAATGAAAACAGTGTCGTATCAACCTCGATATGAAGGAGGGGGAGGGACAACCTTTCACGTTTTGGGGACACCATGATATCAATTAAAATCAAAGTGGTTGGAGGTGGATATTGATTTGGGCTTGCACTGCTCAGGGTTTGGATGGGGGAGGGGGAAGAGAGATATCAAAGATACACAGATATGTGTCACTGGACGCTCGGCCTTTAGGAAAAATCACATCACACATTTGATAAACTGCAACACAGAAACACGCACACAAGCACAAACTACAAAGATTTCTCTTTAAGAGACACAAACACATGTACACACATACACGCACACACCAGAAGAGACCAGCAGACATGAAATAAAACCTGACTTACCCTTGCATAGTGCAGCTCTACCCCGTAGAGCTCTAGCGTGCGTGCTGTGTTCAGATAATTAAACTCTGACTGGGCAGGAGATAGACCGCTGAGAGGAGGAGAGAGGGAGCACAAAGACAGACGGGACGATGTGTGTGGGAGCAGAGAGAGCGGGGGTGACCGGGTAGGTAGAGCCAGAGACACATGGGGGGAGGTGGAGAGACAAAGAATATTAAAATCAGAAATAAAATGCACTAATGGCAGTGAAGAGGTCAGATAATGGCAGCACTTGATGTTTTAGTGTTTGTGCACGTGTAGCTCTGTAGGTGCAAGCTCTCATAAACTGTAGGATTTCTACAGGGCTCAGTATGATGTACACTGGTGTCAGAATTAATTAAATGCAACAAACAGCATCATTAAAACATTATTAAACATGACGGTGGCTCTGCTGCTAATGAAGATAAACACACTAGTTCATCTTCAGGTCCAGTTGCATGTGTCAGATGTCAGAGATGTATTTGTGTGTTTTTGTGTGTTGTGTGTCAGTGTACCTGTGCTGCTGGTGATGTTTGGCGACCTCTTTGTGGAAGTCTTGTGGGGGGTTGGGGATGAAGCAGTATTCCGACAGATAGCCAGAACTGTGCTCCGCTTCACTGTAGTCTCCTATCTCAGCTGCAGATACAGAGGGAGAGAGAGAGAGGGAATGTATATCAAATCAATGTATCAACATTTTGTCAAATTAACAAGCACAGAAGAGGAAAGACTGATGAGACGTTAGGGAGACAGAGAGGCCTCAACTCTGTGAACACAGATATGCTTCATAATTACCCCTATTGAAATGTAAGGAGAGGAAAATACTGGTCTGTCTTTCTGGAAATTCAAACTGTTAAAAATAACTTAATTCTACACCAAGTTTACATTATTTTATGTTCTTGACCCTAAAACTTTAATGCAGATCTGTTTTCTGACCAACATGTTCGGGATATGAATATTTTTGTCATCTTAAAATGGCACTGGATCTCTGTTTCCTTCTCTACACTTCCTCTAACAGCCATCATCTCACACCGTGCAGACTTCCTGTATCTAATTCAGCATTTGCCGGCTCAGGAAGACGTTAGAAAAATCACTTAGCGGTGAAAGAAATAACAAATCTTCACACCTTAGCTGCAAAATGTTCTCATGGCCTCCGACAAATCCTTTTTTTATTGAGCGTGCACAAACCTCAACTAACACCACACGGAGAGACACAGAGTGCACTTAGCACAGAAGCATATTGACGACATCAGGACATTAAAAGCCGAGTGCTGCTTGTGTAAAGCTGTAATACCACATTATTTTGAATGTCATTTGTTTACAAGTGTGTCTGTGTGCATTAATACACGGTGCAAATTTTCAGCAGAGCTAGAAGGCTCTGTTTTAACATACTGAGATCTCTCACTCATCAAGCAAGGTGGTTCAGTACATAGGGTACGATAGTGTGTCAATATATGAATGATAACTATTGATCAATAAGGATTCCCGTTCAGGTGTTTGCTCTTTTCTTCTTACGAAGAGCACTTCATATAGAAGATGACAAGAGGCTTCAATATGTGACAGGAGAAAACCATAAAAAGAGACGTACAGTGAAACGATAGCTTTCAGCACCTTCAGAGACGAAAAAAAGCACAAAGTGAATCCCAGAAGCCATTAGCTCACTGGCTAGCAGTTAACTCAAGTAGTCCCTGGACTAACCTAGCAGCCGGCAGCCTGAGCATATCGACCAACAAATCAATCCAAGCTTGCCCGCTTATTGATGCACACTCGGCTCCAGGGAGCAATATATGTCCGGTCAATAGCTGACGTCTCAGAACACCAGGGTAATGTTGGGCTTTTATTTTATGCAGCGGTTATTACTTTTACAGTGTTTAACGTTGAGGACGATGAATTACAAAGACAAGCTGACAATCTGATCTCTCTTTTTATTCTCCTTTTGATGTGAAATCCATACTCAGCTGCAGATTGGCGAGATTAGCTTGAGCTCAGGCTCCTTGTAATGATGCTATTGACCAACAGAGCACAAACAACATGTCCATCTCGGCAATTGTGGTGGAGTTTCTGTACATTCAGTCAGAGTATTGTAATCTGAGTGTGCACATGTTTGTGTTTAGTGCCAATTAGCAATGGAGAAAAAACCTGACTGTATGTTTATTCCTCACCTATAGCGAGGTTGTGCTAGACCCCTGATGTGGTGATTCCCTGTAACTCTCATTAATTTATTTAGTTTTAATTATTATTTTTCCTTTTGTGTTTTCAGTGTGTACAGAGTCTATTTGATTTTTGATGTCTTGTCGACCTGTCCTGTCAATCATTGGTTATATACTGTCTGTTAGTGTATATTTATGTTTCTGAAAAAGCTAAATAAAATACTCCCAAAAAAAAGCAACACAATGCAAGTGTCCAAAAACACCTTGTGAAACAAAGAGGTAATGCTAACATATATTTTAATTAAAAGCTGAATTCTACTGCTTCTAACACCTTCATTGCTGAAAAAAAAGGCTTTGGTTTCAAGACAGTATTTCAAAGACGAATGTAGGTCTAGTGGATTTGTAATGTTTTGAGAATGCAAAGCTTTAGTTTGGGATTTAGACTGATCAGCGCTGGCACTCGGGCCGAGCGAGCTGAATTAGCAGCATAGCAGCTGCTTCAAGCTGTTTTTCCTCTTTTATCCAAAAGCAAACATTTATCTTCATAATCTGGGCTGGCACTGACAACACGGATCTCCTCTGCAGACGATGTGTGTAATTGTGTGTTAGTATTTATGCGAATGGCTGTGTGTATGTGTGTAAAAGCAGTGGTGTCATGATGTTGGTAGTCTGGGCCAAATCTCCTCTGTGACCTATATACAGTGCTGTAGCCGTGCAAATTCCCTGCAAAATAATGCCGGCGAGGTGGAGGACAGAACGAAAGCGGAGTGGGGGAGGGAGAGAGAAACGAGGGGGATAAGCAGAACGGGCTGAGGAAGACTAAACACAGATAAGAGAAAGAGACAGAGGGGCAAAAAAACAGGCTGCATGAAAACAAAGAGCAGCAGCTAAAAAGAGAAAACGCGAGTGTGACACACCGGTGTGTCAGGAGTCATTATTCTGATGACACAGGGGCCCGGTCAGCATTTAACCCACAACGCTAAATCACAACAGTAGATGAGATTAGCGCCGATGCCGAACCTCCACTGGTGCAGGCTGGTGTTTGAACCAGTGGGTTCGGAAAAACACAAAGTGATAGAACAGGGTCGTGCAACATTCTATTTGGTTTGGCCAACTGCTTGAGGAGCATGGGGATTTTTAGCTGTTTATAAATGAAGTGGTGATATTATTTATAGTTATTTGTTCTTTCAGCACCGAAGCACAATAAGAGACTCGGCAAATTTGTGTAGAAACACAACATCCACTGGGCTCGGGTTGCTATCACCCTCACATCTTTCCCATTCATCCCTGTACAGTATCTGGTTCATAGCACCAGTCCTGCAGAAACAAACAAGACACGATCTCGTAGAATATTTATAGCCCTTAAGTTAATATCATATATCACAACACGGCTTAATTGAATCATAATGGCTTCAGAGCAGCAGCCATAAATGCACTCTAGCAACCACAGGCATTCCATTTAACAGTGGGTGTAGCTACAGAGAGGCCTAATGAATTGCCTCTTCATTGTTGTGTAGACTGGGTGTATCCGGGGAGCACTACTTACATTGAACAGCATAGGACGCCAGCAGTGCGGCTGTGTTGTGTGGACAGGGCAATCTGGAAGCCGCAGGAAGACAACACACACAACACACACACACAGAGAGATGACTCAGACTTGGATCAATACAAAAGACTATACAGTTCCATTTAAGAAAGAACGAATTAAACATCTTAGAGAGTAATAGTGATAGAAGAAATGTGGGTTTTATCAATTATCTGAAGAACTGAGATAGGAAAAATAGAAGTGTGTATCTCCATTGACAAAAATAATACTCAGAATGTTGTGTGTTTTTTACAACTGCCCAATGACCTTGTGAGAATTGGTTGTTTGTATATAAACTCCTCGAGTCACAAACCTTTAACTCAAATGAAACCAATGCTTGTGCAATAATCCCCTATGAGGGCACGTGACAACATCTAATACACAAAGGCTCCAGATACTCACCTTCCAGTTAATATGTCCTGCTTGATCTGGAGGAAATATTGATATCTGAGGAGGGGAAACAACAAGAGACCAGTTAACCATCAATAATGCTGCCGCTCTCCGAATTGGAATTTGTCCTGTCAGAGTTTCATAAAGAACCACTACTTTCTACTCATATTAACATTCAGAAATCTGTATCTCTGTTGTTAGCTCGCTTGCTGCAGCATGTAGCGTCTCACTCAGATCGAAGGGGCCAAGTATTCACTGTTACTAGCTGCATGCAAAGTGTTGATAAGGCTCGAGGAGTGAGACCGCGGCTGAGAGGCTGAAATAAAACACCAGGCAGACGGGACGATATGGCGCCGGGACACCTCCTCTGCATGTTTTGTTTATGTCGAGCATTGCGTTGAGGACCTTATGTTGGCAGAACACGAGGCTGGAGTAAACCCTCAATACAAAACATAGCAGCTTATTATTTTGTCTTTAATGAGCCTGTGGGAATATCATTTTACAATCTACAGAAAGAAAGTACATCAACACTTCATAGTTCTCTCTTACCGTGTGTATTCTTCCTGAAGTTTGCCCGGGTCTGTCACAAAGAATTTGACTCTGAAGCTCAAGTTGTGGGGAGAGCCTCCTGAAGAGAAACGATAAGAAGTTAGTGGAATGAAACATGAACAGAAACTGTATATGCCCTGTAAGCTGTATAAGCTATATGTAAGCTTATATAATGTACAAGCCTAGTGGATTTCTTCTTACAGTCAAACGCAGCTGTTGTGACAATGTGTATTTTCATGTTATCTTTCCTTTTCCACACATATTAAGACATGCTACTGGCATAATGCCTGTAGCTCAAATGTGTATTTTCTTTTAAGTCTACATTTATACAAACGCATCGGCCCATTCTTACATGGTGTGTAAAACAAAATCCTCAATCGTTCAGAAGAGAAACAGAGTTGAAGCTCAGTTCAATCATTGCTGGAGGACGACTGCAGATCTTACTGGGGCCACTTCTTAATTCTACATGTTACAAATTCTATTAATCGTAAAAAAAAATAAGAGTTGAGTTGAAATGAAGTTTAATCGCTGCTTAAGGCAGATGCAGAATTTTATAATCACACTTACATGAGCACTGGACATTTTTGCTTTAGGTTGGAGGAGTATTTTATTTTTTTTTAAACATCGCTGAGGCTAACCTCTTAGCAGGTTAACCAGATAAGAAGGGTTGGAGAAGGGAGTGTACATGCATATTTCGCACTTTTACTTCAACTGTACTGGATTTGGCTGCAACGTCGTTTACCCCTGAATCTCCAGAAGTGTTTTGTGGACCCAACCACTTTACCCCACCCCTCCATCGGCATAGTGTCTTTTAAGACTTGTGTGATGTCTGCTTCCGATGGACTGAACTGGTTTGTTAAAGTGGAGTGTTGTGGATTTCACCTACTTTTTAACTGTTTCCTGATGGGCTTGTTGGGATCGAGCCAGCGCTGTAAAATATTGATCAAGAGACACTTAGAGACACAGCAACGCTTCCAAAGCATGACTACACAAGCTAAATTATTCACCAGTAGCCTCTCACACACACACACACACACACACACACACAAACACACACTCACTGACAAAGTAAATGCACAACCTAGATAGGTATACGCACACAGAGAGGATATATCTGATTTTATGAGACTGATCCAAATACAGAGCCTCTCTAGAGTCCTCCTACAGGTTTACACATGTACCTTCATATACATAAACACACAAACATACACATGTAGATTGACAGGGACAGGCAGCCTTTTCTTAACGCAACTGACCGGTGTATCTGAGGAGTCATCAGTCAAGTGCAGCCCGAAGTAGTCCCGCTCCGTCAGCTCCAGGTGCTTAAAGACAGCATCCAGCAGCAGCTGGCCATGGTCCGACTTCTGCAGAGTGAAGAGACACAAAACAAAGAATTAATTACAGAATTCATTTATCGGTTTGTTTCGTTGCACACAAACTGGATCTCGGGATCTTGTTCTAGTCTCTCAGCTCCTCCTCCTCTCGGGGGAAGTTCACAGAGGGAACAGTAAGAGTTTGAGAATGAGCACTGGGAACCGATTAAACCACCTCAAACGCCGATATCCACTTTTCCCACCACAGATGTTTAAATCATTGAAACACTTACTGCTCCAGAACCATTTCACAAAGTTCAGACTCATGTGAAATTAACCTGTGTTGAGCCACATTTAATATCTTTCCAACCGCATATGCTATTACATTCTCACATATTTATCTATTCTGGTACAGCGTATAATAGCATCTGACAGCTTTCCAGCAATTGAGGGACGTAACATTGCTTTTAAAATATTGCAGGCACACAAATGTACATCTAACGTGTGGTGGGCAAAGAAATGTGTCAAAGTTTAACCCTGAAACCAAACTCTGTCTGGGGTCACACTTGTATAACGGAGAGACATGGAAAAAAAAACACTAAGACGCCAAGACAGTTATTAATTTCAAGTTAATCAACGACCAGAATCTTTGACAGGGTTTAACTTGTGCTTTCTGAAGTTAACTTCAATAGGCTTTCAAGGCTAGGGTCAAGCAGGTGGTAAAAAGTATGTGTAGGAACATATTCTACTATTGTAAAGTCTCCCCTTGTGTGAATAAAATGTCATAACAATGATAGAAACAAGAAAAGACAAATAAAAACCAGGTTATAAAAAAGAATGTCCCTTTAAAAAAAAAGTGAAGAATAATTTATCAGATAGATTATTAATATAACATTGTTTCATGAGAGAGTAAAAGGGCAAGAGGATAAACTGTGGGACGACAAGTGGAGCAGAAATTCACACCTGATCCCCCTGCGACTTTGAGAGGGAGAGAGGGATAGTGTGCAACTCCATCAGAGCTCCCATGGGAGAACACACACACACACACACACACACACACACACACACACACACACACAATCACACAACACACACACACAGCTCTCATCCAACACTTTCCTTTCCCTTGGTGACACACTTCTACAGTCCAGGTTGTGTAGATGAAATGTGGTCAGCGAGTGTGTGTCTGTGTGTGTGTGTGCGTGCAGGGAACACATGCAATGATAGTTGACAGTTGACACGACAGCCCTCTAGGATCACCGGCAGCCTTTTAGTGCTGTGATGCGTGTGTGTGTGTTTGTGTGTGTGTGTGTTCTACTACTGTCAGAGCCTTGTTAAGTGTGTGTCAGCTCTGAAACTCCGATACCCTCTTCCCTCCACACTCACTCTCCTCCCTATATCTCAACTATCTTGGCAATGATGAAAAGAAAAGTCTTAGTTTCTAAGCATAAAAATCTGATATTATTAAACGTACAGTGCGTCTTTCACACCTTTGGTTCTTGATCGACACTAAATCAAGTATTTAAAATGTGTCATTGCTCTGTAACGTGTCAAAATCTGAAAAAGTTGAGGTCACATTGAACTGTCACAACATCGCTTTTTTTAAATGGCTTTAAAACCAACTTGTGGTTGTCGTCGTTCCTTTAGTATCTAAATAGTCTGATGATGTAACCGACCGACTGGGGTTGAATAGACAAAATGGAGAAGTGAGAAAACTTGCACCACTCCAGTGTGATCCTTCGTCATGCAAGGATCCTCACAGACATCTCTGAGAGTGTGTGTATGTGTGTGTGTGTGTGTGTGTGTGTGTGTGTGTGTCTCATCTACTTCCCCTTTGTATAGGGCTGCTTTTCAAGCTGGATGTGGGCACCCTCTGTGCACTTTATATACTGTGCTCCCAGGAAACCCATTGCCTCTCTCTATATGCGTGTCTGTGTGTGCTGCTAGTCTGTTCTGGTATTTGAAACGCGTGCAAGCCAAATGTGTGATCGTTGCCACTTCAGGAGCAAACCACTATATGTTGTTAAACTGAGCCAGGATTAACACACACACACACACTCACACATTATCTCTCTTTACACGACAGGCTACATGGACGACAACTCCATATTGCAGACAGCTCGTGGACTAGATGCTCAGTGAAGTCATGAAGCGTAAAGACGGGGAGAAAAAAAAAGAGTAAAAGAGAGAGTGAAAACAAAAGTAAGAGGAAGAGAGGGAGTCACAGAGAGGGAGGAAGAGAAAAGGGGTGATTGACGATGCGCTGACGGAAACAAACGCTCTTTGTGCAGTCCACCAGCACCACTGACTGCAATAGTGTCTGTGTGCACGAGAGCGAGGACAGAAGAGGGAGACTCGGTGACGGAGAGAAATCCCAGCACAAGAGACTGGGAGGGACTGGGAGAGGGACTGGGAGAGGGACTGGGAGAGGGACTGGGAGAGGGGACTGGGAGAGGGAGGGAGAGTGAGAGGGAGATGCTCTGATAATTTTTCAACCCCACATCCATGAAAACGAGGGTGTATGTGGAGGGGCAGAGGGGAACAGCCACCAGGACATCAGTAATTAGATTTGGGGAAATTGTGACACTTCTTCCCATCCTTCCTCGGGACACACAGCAGATCGTGGTGCATGTGCGTGTTTGAGTTAAAGAATGATGGAAATTCAGGAATGCATGAGGAAGCTTGTCCAGACAGGAAGAGAGCTACAGAGAGGAGGAGTTCTTCACCTCTCCCCCCTGTCTCACTCTGTGCATTTTCAAAAGACGACAACTATCACCCAACACACAGTTTAAAATGCATTATTGGAATCCTGCACTCGTATACGAATATAACTATCTCCAATCCATATCACATTTGAAACCAGCTTTTGGATATTTTAAAAGGCAGAGGTTGGTTTTGAGTCAGTCGAAAAATATACCAAGGAAATAACTACCTACTCAATAGCTTTCCATAGGACACTCTGCCACCTCCCTGTTTCTGGATGGAGCAGAAGCTCCATGAAAACAACGCGCCCACAGCCACACCCGTCCCACCGCGCACACACAAATATGCCTCTCCGTGCTTTTCACACAGATTCTCGTTCTAACACGTAATTAAAATGGAATAATTTTCCCAAACACCGAGCGGCTGCAGACTACACTTTGATTCACCCAGTCACAAACATGGAAGTGGCACGTCAACTGCTCGAGCACTGGTGTTAGGGATGATGGTTCATTGGGCAAACGAAAGGGAAAATAAAGAGCAATTGGTCCAAAGCTATGAACTATCCAAAACAAATGAAGCGAACCTTGGTTCAGTTTGATCCAAACCGAAACCCCCTTTGTTGATTGGATTTAATTTTGTTCCGTTGCCCTCTAGGCACTTTTAACAATTTTGGTTTGGAGAACTCAGAATGTCTCAGAAGCGCCCTGAATCAAATTATAATAAAAAGTCCCATTGATGTGTCTGTATAGCCTCATTAGGATAAGGACAAATAATTGAGGACACATCCTCACAAAACAACACAGAAGCGCACACACAAAGCGTTTGGTTTATTTCAGTTAAGCACTAAATTAACTCAATGCTGACTTGAACCGTGAACTGTGTTCTTCTCACGCCTCCTCACAAACATTTTGAGTTGCTCTATGAAGACAAGTTACAAAATGTTTCTAAGTGGGAACAAAATGTCAAAAGGTAATAGCCAATGCAGAATTTTGTTTTTTGCATGAGGAAAAAATATATCATGGTCTCATCATTGTTAAATCCCTTCTTCCATGCAACTTCCATTTGTATTTTATCAGCGGCCTCGTCCAAAACTGAACTAAAAGCTGTTTTGCAGGATTATTTATCCCTTGCCCCTCACTGCTCTGACCTGCACAGTGTGAGGAGCTACTTGATTACCTAACGGCTCGTACAGCTAGATGCTTGTGTGGTGTGCAGTCGTTCCTATGGTTACAGCTTTGCCCCTGCCTCTGACCCTGCTTTTGTTCCGGTGGAGAGGTGGGTCAGTGGTGGACTGGCCTTTTTTTATTATTTCTTGTCATCTATCATGCTTTCAAGCGACACAAGATTCGGCTTTATGCTGGTATCATTTCAACTGCCACAGACTTCCCTATCTGTAGGTGTCATCAATACAAGCCTGGCCCGCACACCACAAGCGCCGCCGTTCCCATGACGATAAGTGACTGCTTCTGGATTTTCACTCGCCGCTAAAAATCAAGGCCAGTCGGCCAAGGAGAGGATCAATAGAAGTATTGTTGCTCTTAGGACGCCTTGTCTTTCCAGGAAGTTACTGCTGCTGCAGGGGTCTGATCAATGACACTGTCACAGAGACTGACAGAGACCGAGTCATTCATTCAGCAAGAGGCAGGAGGGAGGAGGAGGGAGGAGGAGGGGGGGGTCTGGAGCAGGAAGCAGAGAGGGAGAGAAGTCAGCGGGAGGAATGTAAAGAAAGAGGAAGGATTTCACAGAAAAGACAGAGATCCATCCCTAGAGGGATAATCCTGATTATTTTTGCAACTGTGCAGATAAAAAACTAAAATACACACAACAGAATAATAATAATCTTATTCTCTCATCTCATTTTATATATGAGATTATATTATATTATACAATAGATTGTGCATGACAGATCCATCGGGACGTGTTCTGTTGGCTGGACTAGCCTACTTGATTCTTTTACACTGAATTTGTCTATAATCTGGAAAAACAAGCAATAACAATGCATGTAAGGGACAGAGTAACACAAAGTCAGTGCAGCTTGGACACAACAAACAAAATACCCGTCAGGTTCAGGCCACACTCAAAAGACCCTATTTCACTAACATCTGACTTTGCTCTGCAATGGGATTGGATACAACTGGGATTCAGTCCGCGGTCAGATGACGGCAGTTGACATGGGTTTTAATCGACAGTGATAGAAACATGATAACCGGCTGAACACACAAATTTTGTATTTGGTGCATCTGTGACGTCGATATGACTCATCAGGGGAAACTACTCTACTGCCGATTGGGAAAGGAGACAATCAGCTGTTTGGTATAAAGGTGGAATAATATAGACATGGCTCATATGAAATTTTGTGTCTCAGGTAGTTTTGGTGTGAGTCACAGGAACTGAACCACGCACTCATAATGTGCATATTTTTATTTGTGAATTTTTTAGGGGGGCATATTTCCTCAATCACACTCACACAAAAAAATTCCAATCCAACAGGACATGATCTGTCAGAGGGGACGTCATTAGAGGATTTTGTATTTCTGACTCACAAAGGGAATTTCCCGTCCTGCGCTGACAGAGCTGATCAAACACATCAAGACACAAACAACAAGAGAGAGACAAAGAGAGAGAGAGAGAGAGAGAGAGAGAGAGAGAGAGACAGAGAGAGAGAGAGAGAGAGAGAGAGAGAGAGAGAGAGAGAGAGAGAGACGAGAGAGAGAGAGAGAGAGAGAGAGAGAGAGAGCAGAGAGAGAGAGAGAGAGAGAGAGAGAGAGACAGCGAGAGAGAGAGAGACAGCGAGAGAAAAGGAAATGTGTTATCACATGAAGTGACAGACAAATGTAACGCCAGTCACAAGCCAACTTGTGATCTGAAACAAGATAAATCACACACACAGAGACACTGAGACAAAGACACACACTCAAACACACATTCTCTCCTTCTGTCCTCTCAAGGTGTCAGTCGGTCACATGCTGTCATGTGACTGACTGGATGCTCGTAAAAACCTCAGCGATCGACCAATGAACCAATGTTCCAATTTCCTGTTTTCATTTCGCGAGGCTTTGCTTGGATTAATGTACAATTATAAAAACATAAGAACGTGATTCTGTACATTTCGGCAGTTCCTGTTTGCAGTTTACCAATGAATCTATAACAGCCATCACTTGATTTCTTTAGTGGTGAAGAGAACTTAACAATAAGTTGATTCATCCAGCTCTGCAGCTTCATGGAACATCTTCATTCACACATGTTTATTTAAGTAAGTTTAAGTCACACTTAATAAAGCCATTTAGAACTGCTACAACATTTGTGTGGACATAAAGACCGGTTTGTGTGACTGTTCATTTAGAGCCATGTGAGATGTGTTCTTGTTTAATATAATGACATGTGACTGAAGACATGTGACTGAAGAAAGACTTTGTGATTTACTGACATCCTTGTTGGTGAAGACAAAATGACTGAAGAAGATTCAGACCCAGATGAAGTGACTGCTAACCTGCTCATCAAGGCTTAGTAGGTAAGGGACATCTTTGAGGAGCAAGAGTTTGCCAGCTTCATTGGCTTGAAACAACTTTTCATGAACTCAAGGGAAAAGCCTTTGATTCACAATGAGAGCCAAATGTTTATGCTATCAAATGTTTTATATTTCATGTCTCTATCTGCTTCAGAGGCTGAGAAATTGAAAGGTTTTTCTGAACCTTGCCAAATTCTGTCAGCTCTTCACAAACCCCTCAGGTTTTAGGGGGTCAATTCAAACAACGCTTAGGTTTTAGATCCTTCTTTTATTCAGCCCCTTAGGTCTAAATGGATCACAAAGATATAAGTAACAGATCTGTATGTTCAGGTTTGACTGAATCATATCCCCAGGGGGGTACATATTTTGTCACACACCTCACATCTCACAGGTATTTACTTTGTTACCGCAAGCCTGCAGCCTGTAGGAAACGATTGTAATTAAAAATGTTCCTGCTTCAGTTCTCACAGGCTCTGCATCAACAGTAGGACACTCGAGTGGAGGAGGGGTACTCACGCTGACTTTGAACGCCTGGACGGTGTTGTCCAGCAGCAGTATGTTGCACACAACCTGTGTGTGCGGCCTGTCTCGCTCCAGCTCCGTCGCCCGGACATTGTAGGATCTGCCAGCAGGCAAGCGGAAGCGCGCGCTCATCACGCTCCTACCAGGGTCTGCAAAGAGCCAGGACACAGTGGAGGAAAAACAAAAGTCAGGGATCGGACACAGCAACATGAAACGCAGCATCATTAATGTCAGTGATCTATGGAATCCAATAAAAAAAGACCCTGTTACCTGTCATGTATTTATATATGTTTATATTATATGACACAGGTAACAAAATCCCCTTCTGTTTTCACAGAACACAATAAGCCAACTTAGAGTACAACAAGATTTATCTGGAGGGCAGCAACACTGTGAAACAAGTCTGTACAAGCGCAGTGGAACAGCAAAGAATGACTGGCTTCATGGGAGAAGAATGTCAATGAGTAGGCAAGTAGGAGATTCCCTACGAGGACATGTGGAAACTCCACAGCAACACAACTCTATCACACAAGACACAATACGATGAGAGGAAAGTGTTTGCAACCGTCTATGTGTCATTATTTCAGCTTGGGATTGTTATGAACGACAACAACAGAGTGAAAAGTAAATGCAATAACACAATCGGCACGTTCAGCAGCCTGGTTCAACATATAGAAACCATTTTTGCATTTTTTTGTAATTATTCTTTTCCACTTAATTCTGAAAACAAATTTACTCTGCTCACAATTTGATCAATACCTTCAATTTGATCATTTAACCATCAGCGTGCCTGCCTGCCTCTGTTCTTGATCAGTTGGGAAATGAAGAGGGGCTGAGGGGGCCCCCGGTCTGCTCATCAGCGAGAATAAATAACAATAACTAAATTTGAAGCCGCTCTATTTAGAACAAACCAAAGCCGCTAATTACCGACGCCACGCCTCACTGCTTTCCTCTGACTGCCCGGATTGGAAACCGCTCAAATGTGGCTTAAAGTCGGGTTTACACAGACAGAAAAGTGTCTGATCACAGAAATAATGGTTTTAGCAGATATTGTATGTTTTCATTTAATGGGGGTTATTCTTTTATAGTTGTCATTTCTATGTAATTCCGATTTTTAAAATATAATGCATACATAAGTATAATATATGTCAAACTCTTTGTGACCATGCATACACACAGAGTCCTGCTATTGTCTGTGTTTTTTTGCAGCTGCAGCAGTGTCTTCAGTTTTTCTACACATATATATTTATTTTTGGGCCAACATATGCCATTTCAATGGGTTTTGTGTCCTTGCTTTTCCCTTTTTATTCTCCGGTGATCCAGTACGACAGGAGACATAATAACTACACAAGGGTTACGGCCCCGGCATCGAGAGCTACTGCATTTGTACCGATGTGATCCCATTGGGTGTGTGTGTGTTTGTGTGTGTGTGTGTGTGTGTTTAGATAGATCTTTGGAGGGCACTGCATGTCTGAGTTGCTTGTCACTGTATATCAGCACAAACCTCATGACCGAGGGCAGATTGTGTGCACACTGTGCATGTACACAAATCTATATGTGAGGCCACCACATGCCATCCTGTCACCTCGGGAGACTCCTGCCACACACAAACATATGCCACAAGGGGGGGGGTGCTTATGTTGTCATTTAGTGACGTCAGCTAAATGATATTGAGTTACATATCCTGTAGCTGACGTTTTTATACGAAGCGGCTTACAATAAGTGTATTTAACCGTGAGGTGAGAAACACAGCACAGCAAGAATCTTGATCCATTAGATTCAAAAAAGCCAAACCACAAAACGTTATATATATGAAACTAAACTTAATTATTTTCTTTTTTAAGAGAGTTGACGACCATCATCTTCTTAACCAATGTGTAGTCAGAAGAGAAGTGCTTTTAGCCTGCTGTAGAAGATGTGTTAACTTTCTGCTGTCCACTCCAATGGGGAGCTCGTTCCACCATTTGTGAGCCAGGACAGCAAACAGTCAGGATTTTGTTGCATGGCTAGGTGGAGGGGCTGTGGGACACACAGCTGATGAGCTCTGACACACAAACACTGTCCACAGGCTGCATCACCATCCCTGCTCTTTTCCCTTCCTCACATTTTTTCCTGCCATCCAGCTTAAGACGTCTTTAAGACACAGGAGCAGAGTATGCAACCATTCACTAACAGCTCTACAAAGTTCTTCCCACCGGCTTGTGACTTTAAATGATTACGATAATTTCTATGATCTTATTTTAAGTTCTGATTTGTTAGATTTCATTATACTCAAACAATTTTGGTTTTACCTTCCTCTGTGATGTTCTCCACTGTTCCATTTTCTATTACTCTATTACATTCTATTCTCTATTCTGCAATAATTTCCTGCTCTGCTGTGCTCTTTTCAGTTTTGCTCTGCTGAGCTGTACAGGACAGCCACACTCCCCTGAGAGAACCTTCCGGAACTCCGGAAACACGCTACCATTATTGCTTCCTGCAGTCAGCAGAGCTTACAAACAGGCAAGAGAGTGTGTGTGTGTGTGTGTGTGTGTGTGTGTGTGTGTGAGTGTATGAGGGCTCTTGACCCTAAAGCTTCCCCTCACTGGTGGGCTCCTCCAGCTCTCTCAGCTTATTGCAAACACAGATGCTCCTGCAGTCTTCCCGGCTGTACACAGGAATACACACCCTTCATATAAACAAACCCAATACATCTCGTCAACACACACATGCACACACACGTAATCTAACATCAACATGAGGTTGGGTGTCGCTCCACTTCATCAGGACACACACACACACACACACAGCAATAAAGCTACTACCAAACTATAGTGACCTATGATTCTCCTCATATTTCTTATTCCTTCTAACCGAATAAAAATCTTCAAAAAGGGAAGTTGCACAAGACACAGCGGCCTTTCCCAGTTCAAATTTGGGCTGAAGACTGAACTTCATTTGCCCCACACATTTCTATTAATACCCATGATTCCTTCAAAAGAAACAGAGAATATGGAATATATCTGTTCTTTTTCTGTCCCTTTGTGTTGCTATGGAACAATTGAAATAATAGGCGAGCAGTAAGGAGTCCCAAGGGAACGGTGCATCACTCCTCCACAGTGTTTCGTAAAGCATAAACTAGGCCATAGACGAACAGGTGGTCAATTACAGATGTGTGCCACTGCCTGCCTGCCTGTGTGTGTGTGTGTGTGTGTGTGTGTGTGTGTGTGTGATGTTGCAGACAGCTTGCGATCGTCGTGAGTTTCATTATAAATGACCTGGGGGGAAAAAACTGCTTAAAATTCAATGTAAATCTGTCTCTCTTTGTGTGTTTTATGTTGAAATAATAACAGAGGGATAAAACATGCACTATACACAGAGTAGAGACCTGCGTGACACGGACTCAAACGAGGCCTGATCCAGTTTAATATATTAGATCTTCATGTCATCATAAAGAAAGACGTTCACTAGGAATTAACACTGCAAGTCCTAGATCTGAAATAAAGACAATTCTTGTGTCTTTATCCCCCCCCCTGCACCCTCACCCATCCTCTACATACCTGTCCTTTTTTTTTGTTGTTGTTTTTTTTAACAGGACCTCACTCACCTGCAATCACCTACAACCAAATTTAACCACACCTTCTTTACCAATATTTGGTGTAGCACACATCTTTTATAGTGTACCAGTTCCCCCCCCCCTCATCCACAGCCCACAATCCTAATGATCTCTTATGTAGGGCAACAACAGCAGACAGCGCTGTTTAGTGTGTGTTTGTGTATGTGTCTGTGTGTTACTGATGGATTTAGACAAAGCATTTAACATGTGTCAATGTGGGGGAGGTGGGGTGGCAGGGAAGTTCGAGCTTTAGGAATGTGGGCAGCGACTGACCTTTGACCTCCTTTCGGTGGGGTGGCCATATGTGGCCCTGGCTAACGGCGATGTCATGTAGTGGTGGTGGTAATCTGATTGCTACAGTATGGTTTCCTCTCTGAGGAGAGGCTGGAACTCAATGATAAGGTTTTTGGGCCCAATATTAGCAAGTCTCTACGCTCAGTGCACAAGACCTAATTTGACAAAACTATAATTTTCCTGACAACAAGGTGGATTTAAAAAGGTTTCCTGCTGTTACAGAGGAATAAACATTGATACCACAAGGTTCAAATAAGGTGAGTCAGTCAGGAAGCTAAAGGTTAGTGGTAGACAATATGGATAAACAACTATGACACATATTTCAATGTTAAAATGGCCCCCTTATTTTAGCTAAATTAATTGTATAGACATATCATTCTCTCTGATGAACTTAATTGCATCAGTGCATTCTTGTTTTTTCAAGGAGCATTTTGACTCTTGCTTGTGTTTGACTTTGCAACACAATGGCGTCAGTATAAAACACAGTGAAGCACAATCTCTGGAGGAATTTATGTAACTACATTACATAAATTTGGAATTAAAAAAATTGGTATTGAATCAAGCTTTCATTTAAAACAGTTTTTCTCTTTCTTTCTTTTCCTCTCCTGTCTTTAGGCGTCATTATGGCCTGTGAAGCCATTATGCAAATTACGGTCATCAGTGGCAAGGAGCGGCCCTCTCCATACGTACACACACATGCACACACATGCACACAAAGAGAGTCATTTATACCACGTTAGGCCGGTCACAGAGATTCCTCCTGAATCAAAGATGCAGATGATAATGGAAGCTGACAGACATTCGCAGCCGCTCTTTCAGCTCATTCTGGACAATGTTTCTGCGGCGCTCGTGTCATCGAGATGCATCTCACCCAACCGTCACGATGTCCTCATTACCATAGCATCCAATCCACATCCTGCTCTCTTCCCCTCACCCCTCACAGAGCTTCTATGTTCTTTCCATGTTACCCTGATCCTCTGTGTGCATTCTCATACCCATTTCCTCCTCTGCTGCTACACTGCTCTGTCATCTTGCCCCCACCCCCTCTTGTTGTGTCCCTTCTTCCGTACATGAGCATCTCTTCTCTATTCTCTACCTCTGCTCTCGTTTCCCCCTCTTGACCTTGCTAACATGCATTTCCTCCAGCTGCAGAGCTAAACGCACACGGAGGGACGGAAACATGTTTTCTTCTTAATGTGTCATTCTGAACCGTTTCATCTGGCTTTTCCAGCTATTTATATCATTAAGAGAGATTAGAAATGGTTGTATGACCTCTTGAGGTGAAACCTTGTGCTTCTCAATATGTCCCCCACAGGCGGAATTAAAACTCTGTCACAGCTGCTCAGGATTATATAGAAGGCAGGCATGTAATTATTTCTCCTATATGGTTTGCACAAGCATACACTAATTTAAATAGTGAACATTGAAGTTCAATACGTCCAACAAATCAGTCCGGCTGCAACAATCGTGAAACTGAGACCAAAACTGAGAAACATATATCAGAAATATCATATTGCTACGGGACAATAGAAGCATAGAACCTTAACCTGAGCCTGCTACCACCGCTGCAGGCTAATGTGACTAAACTCATGTTCATTTTACAATTAACACATGTAGATAACAGTGTTATTATTCGACATAAAAGTAGGAAAGCTGCTGCTTTGTGTATTACTCAATACACCTCTTTTATTGTGTCATGTTACGGCTTTGTCCCAACCATTATTGAGTGATCACACCCTTGGTAATAGTTAAGTAACAGTTTAATTAACTCAAGATGGATAATAACCTTGAGATTAGAGAAACCCCAATGCACAGTAAAGTCAACAAATTAAAGAAGAAACGAGGTCTGAACCATGAGAATCGTTACATGCTCCGGAAAAAAAAATATTTGATTACATTGTTTGGAGTTACACACACCTATAGTGTAATTGACTGGAGCGGATGATTTTAATTAACATATACAGTAGCAGAGAGGTCATAGTGGTGGAGACTTTTGAAGTCGCCTGCTTTCAGCCAACTCTGTGACTGACCACTTGCCGGTGCTCCATAAATACAGAAACATCCAACTATTCCTTTTACAGTGGTCAGGCTTAGAAATGATTCAACCTGCGGTCAAACCATTGAGAGAAATATAATACAAAAGGCAAATGGTTGGTTCAATAATTGATTGAAATAAAAAAAACACTATTTTATTTTGTATATCTAAGAGTCATCTCACAAAGGTTTATTCTAGTTAACTGGGATGGACCCTGTTACCTGCATGCAGCACTGTTACTGATTGATAGGTGACAGTTATTACTAAGCTGTGACACCTTCTGGATTTGTTTGCTACAGAGCTTTCAGACTTCCTCAGTTTATTTAAGTTGCGATAGGCTCCTTAGAAGTAAAAAAGCTGCTTAACTAAATGTCAACTTTTCCAGCTATAAAGGATCAGTGGAGCTAGTCAGAGCGATTTTACAATACAAGCAGTTACACACACATACATGCACAGACATACAAATGCAGCTGAGAGAGAGAAACTGTGATGATGGTTTGATTAAAGTAGCACATTCCCCAGATTTATTTTGTGCTGTTCCTGCTGACACTGGCACCTTTAAATGTTACCGGGGGGGGGTTCTGAGAACGCTGCAAATTTCCACCCGCATCCACCTCAGCCCGGCACATTCCTGCCCCACCAGCAGGGAGGCCAGGTGTTTCGTACCAAGCACACCCCCCTTCCTGCTGCTGCTAGGTTAGCTGCTTTGCCCCCAGTGGCTCAGCTTCATGGCTGAGGACTACAGACACACTGAGATTACACCTGACAAACAATACTACACCAATTGAGGCCTGGACGTTCAAATTTATTCAGGAATGCCCTGATTTTTGTGTTTTCCATTCATTCTAACATCACTGAACACCTGGAATTTTCTAAACCAAATAGCACACACTGATATATATCACTTCCCTAAAAATGCCTGATTCTTTCCACCGAGAGCCCTCAAGGGGAAATTGATGAAAATACCATCCAAAAAAGGGTCGATCTCATAATGTTTAAGGAAGTGAAAAAAGTCCAGGACTCCTTATCTTAGTAGAGGTAAAGATAACCAGCATCTTTATATCACAAACTAAACAGTGGAAACATATGACCGTTGCCAGCATCCACCAGTCAGCACTACTAGATCTACAGCTGTTTTAATTTTGATAAAAGATCCACCACCACCACCATCACTCGAAGTGGGTTTGAATGTGTGTTTAACAGCAGGATCAATAAGCAGCAAGTGAATCAGCCTCTCTTCATTAGGGTGTAAAAGCTCCCCTGACACCATAAACCATAAAGAACAAGCAACGCACACATATGCATGTGTTGAACATCTTGTATCAGTCTTCCATCAAGTCCTCCCACAGAACAATCTTTAACTAGACAACAGTATCTGGTTCTGAATTAATGTCCATAATTGATTAAATTAATGTTCTGAATACATTTTTCTTTCAAGGACAATAATGACATAGGTGCAACCAAAACAAATGCATGTGTGTATATATTCAGAAATCGGATTGATTGTAACTTTAAATGAAGTTTAACACAGGTGCTGAGTTGGGGGATCAATACTCCAAACATGAGAATATAACAATGCATTTATGCAGTAAGCATTATGATGCTGATCATGTGAAAGCAGCTTTAGCATTGCCTGCATACACCAAGGAGCTCATACAGGTCTTACTGTGAAAGAGGTCTTCCAACCCGCACTGTCCATTATCTGTTTCCCCCTCACACAAACTGGAAGCAGCCTTGAATAAACACTTCTGTCTCTGAGGCCCTTTCCAGACATTAAACATGAAAATGAAAACTGTGTCCCGATTGCTTTTCCTATATGAAGAACGCAGCAGTAGATGGGATTCTACACGTTCATAACAGGAACATTTACACAACAATCAGGTGAGGGGTGGCCCCTGGTAGAGCATGACGAACCCAGGATAGGTCGTACAAATTCCACTGCAGGAAGCACACTTTGTGTCTACTCATCAACACGGTCTGCAAAATATGTGTTGGCATCGTCTTCATGTATCGCACCTCTTTTTCTATCATGAAACATTTGTGTACTTCCAGGTTTTGTGTCTATTGCATTTCAAACAAACTCTGAAATTGGGTTAGGCGTAATCACATTGCTATCGGATCGGAGTGCGTTCACTTGGAGCAGTCAGATTCTGATTGGCTCAAACAAAACACATGATAATCGCTGGTATGAGTGGGAGGAGGGCTAACACATTGCGAGGGAACAATGACGACAAACAGGGGATGTGGGTAGCAGTACCAAGAATGCTCAAGATCGAAGACGTATACAATATCTAGATAGGAACTAATATACACAGACACAAACTTGTCTGTAGGGAGGATTATGGTCAACTGAGAACTTTTAGGTTACACAGGTTAACAGCCTGAAGCCCCTGCAGCAACACAGGCGACTCAACTGGAGCTGATGATTAAACAGTCGGCTGATGTAGTGTATGGCTCGTATAACGAGAGCATGAGTGTGGGTGAGGTGTTAGGGGATGTCTCTGTACCACAGGTTTGCAAGACGAGATGAGGATGAAGAGATCGAGGTGTGTGGAACACATTGTGGTTGGCAAACAGAGCCAAAACAGGAAAGCGTGGGCCCACCTGACAGTCGCCTCATACTCTGTACAACGTTTCCACACCAGAGAAAAAAGGGTTAGCTGCTAGTGCAAAAATACTGAGACCGCAATTTGTCCATTATTTCACATGTCCTGACGAGTGAAGGCAGAAATATGCAACTGAACTGAGCCAAATGAAAAAGGCGGGAAGTGTGCTTTGTGCAAAATACTTGTGTTTGTAGCTCAAACAGCCGATAGTGAATCTCCCGGCGTCAGGCTTTTTTGAGTTGTGTGACGTTTTGTCTTCTGACAGCACAGCTTTAATACAGAATAGTGCGTCACAATAAAGCAGCTTACCAAACTAACTAAACCTATTTTCTGAAGAACTGGCATGTGATCAGCTGGAACAATGCAAACCTCTGTATTTGCATGTTTAAACATTTAATCAAATATCGAGCTATTCTGGGCTGCCGTCATGTTAAATGTTTTGAAATGAAATTTGCACTGTGGCTTTTTTTTCATGGTTGCCTCAGTGCAGGTTATGCATTTGTGGTAGTGATAACTTGGCAGATGGCATTTCCTCTGCAGCGCTGGCCTTATACAACAACCTCAAAACCAGGTTAGACAAAGGGTATGCCAGCTCGACATTAATCTGATTGTACAAAAGAAGATTAGTGCAAACCCCAGACTATGGAACGAGACCCACTATGGCCAAGAAACACATGATTTGGGTATAAAACATTGATTATAACGGTTATAATGTGGTAAATTTGGACTTTAATGTAATTTTTTTTAATATACGTGTGTATTTATGCATCTGTGTGTACAGAAGTCATTGAACCATTTTTTGCAGGTCACATACTTAAGATATAAACTTCCTGATCAACACCGGATTTTTTCATTTTGTTACTTCCTGTTAAATCACGCTAAGCTTCCATTTTGTCACCTTGTTTCCACTGAACACTGGACTGTGCGAAATATCAAGATACAACTTCTCACTCCACGATAAATGTCACATTTTTAATTCTTTATGAATAAGGACTGATTTTATCTCCTGGCTGAATTGGTGGTTTTAAACTCTTTGAGCAGACACTAACAAACACTTTACAAACAGCAAAATATCTAATAGATTTATTGTGGAAAATGTATATGCCATGTATTGATATATTATTATACTTTGTTGTATTGCTATTGATGAAAAAATGATCGTGATGTTTATTGATATTATTTTATTTCCCAGCCCTCACATAAACACATCAGTATCAACCAACCAATATACACAGCCAGGTCTTTCAACAGGGCTTGATTTTGTTGGAGTTGATCAATGATGAGAGTGTGTGAGTGCTTTGTTGCATTCATGTAGCTACAGCAATTTATCAGCTCCTCTAGAAATCTATAAACTGCAACTGTGTTGAAACACAAGCCGACACACAACAGGATAAGTTCGCAACAGTAGTATCTGAATCTGAGGAACAACCCTCACGTGACAAACTCCGAACTTAAATCACTGCTGCGGCTCACGGTGGCCGCTCGTCCAGTGTTAAATCAGTTGCCAGGTTGATGCTTGAGCAAGAGGTGCTCAAGCATGCAGGGATTCATGGTCTTGTAATTAATGTGTCTTGGATTAAAGGGTCTGAGAAATGTCATGTATTGTCCTTGTACTAGCAGCGTCCACGCCGGCTCAGAGGCTGACAGAGACAAAGCATGCAGAGCAGCCATGAGTCAGCCGGAGCCAGCCTCCCCCCAGCCTCATGCTGAAATCAGAGAAACCACAAGAATGTAACAGCTTCTGTTATTATCCCTCCCTGCTGCCTCCCTGCCTGATAGCCTGCCCCAGAAAAAATGGAGCGAGGCTGCCTATTCCTCCAACACACACACAGACACACACATATACACACACACACACACACTCAATCTTGTTCTCATGTTCTCTCGGTGCTCTCCTTCTCATCTGACACACAAACACATAGATCCTCTGCGGGTATGACGGTCCATTTTGGTCACTTTCTCTTTGCACACACAAATATTCTCTTTAAATAACCCCCCACATACACACACACACACACACACACACACACACACACATACATACATACACACACACAGGACCTGACAGTGCAAAATCACATACACTGCAATTTGTTTTTCCTACTGAGAATGGCTGCAAACCAAAGGCTATCAGACACATAGAAACATCTACACAACTACCCACAGAAAAAAACAAGCTGATACGGTACATACATTGTCAGCAGCAGACACACACAACAGCAGATCAATAGACTGGAAGTGCGATAAATTGTTCGCACAATGGAAAGGTACATTGTAACAGGCTCACATGCTCACTAGTTAACAAACTACTTTACTTAAATCATATTAGAGCTGTTAGCTGTCATTAAACCAATGGAGACTCTTCAGTTTCAAGTCCATTTGTTATTTGCTGTATGTCTGCTGAAAACACAACCTGTCAAATTACAGTAAATTTGTAAGTTAAGGTTTTTTATGCTTTTTCTGTAATGTTCTAAAATAAATTTGCCAATATCGATATTGGAAAGTCTATTTATTTATATCACAAAACCGTTTTTGAGAAATTGTCTGAAACGGCTGTGCTTTTTATCTGTCTGTCTGGTGGTAAGAAGGATTACACAAAAACTAATGGACAGATTAAACCATGAAATTTGGTGGAAGGGTGTGGTATGGATCACTGAAGGTTTTGGCGCGGATCCAGATCAAAGGCTGGAACCAGGAATGTAGTTTCACTTTCTTTAACATTGTGAGCTGCTGTGTTCTTCAACATTTTCTTTAATTTCTAAGATAAGAATTTATGGATCAAAAAATGTAGCTTGTTTAGGGAAGTGTGATTGAAACAAAAACAAAAGTTTGCTTTAGGTTACACACCCTCCTAAAAAGCAAGCCTGTCAGCCTTTGTAACCAGATATCACTACGCATGTCTTTGACCCTGTCACCTCCTGCTCTGTTTGCTACTCATCTCACAGGTATGCTGATGACATGCTCACACGTCTAAATCCAGCAAACATCTGTTAACAAAAAAAGAGAGGGAATCGTGCAGAGGCAAAAATTTGAATTCACGAGCAGTAAGGATATGAAACGAAGGAGAGAAGAAAGGAGAACAAGCCAGTGGAGGAAGCCCTGTGTTTTTAGACTTCTCTGTCTATTCGTGTTGGAGTTGGATATGCAGACGCTTTGCGCTTCCTCCAGATCTCACAGCAAAACAAGCAGCAGATAAACCAGGTTCTACCATGTAAACTGTTGATCTCCTGGAAGTAACCCCGTCAATTCATAAAAACACTGCATGTTTGAAAAGGGGGGCAGGAAATTTAAGGATTAGAATCATGGAAATAGATGCGCAATTTTCTGGTTGTTTTAATAAAGTAACCAAAATGTAACTCTTACTGTCACAGTGTTTGTAAAACAGTTGATTTCTTAAGCTGGAAACGTGTGTTATTACCTGTAATGGCACCAACTCCAAATATTAATATACACACTGCTCGGCAGTATCAAATAAATATGTGAAACCTTGGTAATTCTAATGGGGACACAGCAGAATGAGGAACCTCATCCATTTTTGGCTCTGGCCCACTGTTCTTAAGCAACTGTGTCCTTTGACCCATGAGATATTCATGGCTCTTTAAGCAGCTGTTTGAAAAGGCAGACCTGAGGATCTGAAGCCAACACACACACACGCGCGCATGTTCGTGCACGCTAAGCTCAGGTTGCACAAGCAACAGATTAAAATGGGCACAAGGCACCTTTAGGAAGCAGTGTGGGTATGTCTAAAAGTGCAGAGGAGTGCGAGTGCTGCAGAGTATACACACTTTGGGAGAAAATGGGAAGGTTGATGGTGAAGGGAAGGACAAGCCAGAACACGCACTCAAGCATAACTCTAGAGTAAAGAGTCAGGAGCCAGCTGTACTCACATACCTGAGGAGTGTAAAAGTGGGGGTGGGGCTGCACAGGAGAGGAGAGGAGTCCTCTTTCACATGAAACATTTTTAGATAATATGATGACGTGGATGTGGTGGTGAGAAAAGACTGACTCCATCATCTTTATCTCACTGTTTCAAGTCGCAGTCTAAAGACCAAGATTGTTGCACTAATTCCCATCAAATCATGCAGAGGCCAAGTTCCAACTACATTTGAGATGCATGTTTAGGTTTGAATTGTGCCCACATACAAACACACAACTTCATGTCACTGTCTGAGCTGCTTGCTAACATTTATTAGCAAACAGATGAAACAAATGTCAAAGTTATATTTATTTATCCCTTTAAAACATGGAAATAACAGAGAGCAAACCAAAAAATGCCCATGGTCAAACCACAAAATGATGATGATGAGAACTAGCAGCATCAACTGACCAGGAGCTTGTCAGTATTTCAGTTCTTATCATTACCCAGCAATAAAGTGGTTCAAACTGGCTCATGAGACCAACGCCTGCAGGCTACAGAGATCCGGGTGGATATGCTCAGGAGAAAGTCAGACATGAGGGAGTGGACATGTTGAGGAAAAGGAAAGGAATGAGTGGAACTGAGCTGATACAATTGACACAAGATGACACCAGTAAAGACATTTAAACAAGTGGCATGTATTCAAAATATACAAGAAACAAGTAATGCATGCAGGTACTTCTTTTCACGACTATGATAATTGTCAAACTATTAAAGGAGGAAAAACTTGCATACAGAGATTGACAGAGATTGACAGCCTCTGTTCACCTGTCCATCAACCTTTTCTTCAATTGACCATTCCCCCATTTATCTAATGACATCTATCCATCTCATACCTGTTGGTGATGAATGATCATTTTAATCCCTTAATCGCTTTATGTTCTACTCTATTAATCCAACCCCTGCACAGCTAGCTCGTCTAGCCCACAGCTCATAAACCATAATCTAGCTTTATCTCCTGGCAGGTTGGTATAATCTTGCCCTGCATTTTTCTGAATTTGGGTTAGAAAACACTCATTATAAGACGACACTGTTTGATTAATTACAACAGACATCTAGAGCAACTCCTTGCGTTGCCATGGCCTAGTGGAGTAAAGAAGTGTTGTGTGGGGTCATCTTTTAAATGAGGTTCAGATGAAAGTTTATTTATTTACCTCCACCAAGGCCCAACTCTTCCCTTATGAAACCAAATATGAATTCACTATGATCTGGATTTTAATTTAGATCAAATATCTTTCCCTTAAAAACGCTTGATTTTGTTCCAAGATCCATGAATGAATGAACAAGTGATAGAGAATTCCTGTATCTGACCCCCATTTGGGATCCACACTGAAACTGAACAGGTCCTTGCTTGCATCGGGCCCCAGCCCTCCACAAACATTCATGGACATCAGAAGAGACGCTTTGATTAATCCAACTAAGTAACAAACAAACTAAAACACAAGCTCCCTGGTTGAGGTAATAAAGAGTTTCTTTCTGCAAATGTTGGATCAGACGACAAAGTGCTTTCTGTTACACTTTGTAACAGTGGTATGACTATTAAAGTCAAGAATATTCAGATTCGACTGATGTTGTGCATGCATGTAGAGTCACGATTCACTCTAATGTTGTGTATTTTTTGAATGAGAGAGGGAGAGAAAGATAGAATGTGACCCTGATCTGACAATATTACATCCAAAATAAAATCTTGGAACAATACTACGACTGTGTGACTATGAATAAACACTTCATTCCAAAGTAAAATAGGACAGCAGTGAATCTGGCCCCAATCATTTACAAGCTATTCACAAGGCCACTGTTATTTATGTCACAGTGTTCACAGGCAGCAAATAACAACATGCAAGTCTTCCCCACTACTTTCTGAATTATACTAAGACGACTGTGCTACTAGCATTACTTGCTTTCTATTTTGGAAGCCTGGATCTGTGGAGGCACCTTAGTCCTGGCATTCGGTAGCTGCGGTGCCTCGTGCAGGGTAAACACAGCTGTGTTTGGGACTTGCTAGATGATTTTTGCTGAGGACCTATGTGTCATATCCACTCCAGCAACACAACACTAACTAGCTGCCTTCCTGGGAGCTACCTTGCAGGATATGCATGTGACTGGATGTTTACTTAACTGCTGCCAGAAAGAATTGTGGCTCAGGACAATCATGGTGATCTGCTAGTGCCATATTAGCCTGTGCAATGTTATGCTTAATCATAATTGCGTTGGCCTGATCCACATTAGGAATATTTCTGAATGCAGCAATTGGCAGGATGCATTACATTCAAGAAATAAACTGTCGCTGTCTTCCCGCTGTAAAATGTCAAGTCCGAACTAACCAATCCCATCAATGAGTAAGCTTACAATGCTTCCTGACTGCAGACAGTGCTGTGAGCTTTCCATTGGGTTAGAATGAAATGGGCCGACAGCTGGTTCTCTTGGTTAAACAGGAGGATGTTATTAACACTCAACTGGGGATGAAAAATGAACCCCTCTGCAGTATAAGATCGACAGTCACACACTGTAATTGGCAGGAGGGATAGTTCACTAGTACTGCTTGGATTTCTTTTTCTATAACACTTCTGGCAACGATAAGCCAACTAATATTAGATTCGCAAATGCTACCATCTTCAAATTCTGATCTTGCCTGCCGCACCCAACTAGCAGTACCCTTACAGACACAGTTCACACAAACACTGAGCGGTCAGCCCTACTGGAAGCGAACGTTGAGACCCCCAGAGATAGGTTTTCAGTCAAAGAAAAGGAATAGGTGAGGGAGGAAATGACAAAAAAGGAACATTTGATGGAACGACAGAAGATCAGCCGGCAGCTAAAACCACTCATTTATATGTTATTATATTGCCCTATAAAATTATATTGCCCATATCCACTTATTTTGCACAAGACCTAATAAACATGATCTTTAGGCATACAGTGTTCCACTCATTCCCTCATTCAACAATGGTTGACCTTTGACCACGTTGCTATGTGGCCCAGATTATGATGTTTAAGCAGATGGCTGTCATCTCTTTGCATCTTCTCGACTGGCAATCGTCAACCCCTTCCAATGATTCATCGCTAGCGAGAGGTCTCAGGATGAATTGGCTGCGTGTCCTCGCTTCTATTCTCAAGTAGAAAGGTACTCAGTAGAACACATACCACCACTAAGGCCCATTAGTCCCCTTAAACCCACTTAACAACATTGAAATCAGCTCCTTAAATGTGCATGATCAATATCCAATCGTTATTATGTAGGGGAATTTTGTAAATGTTGAGAAAAAGTTAAGAAAATCCTTGGAGGATGTAATGGAGCAGTCAAATTCTAGCAGCCATCAACCAAAGCCCTGAGGGCTCGGGCTGGCAGTGAAACAGAATTAGTCAATATATATACATCCTTCATCTTTAACTGATACAACAGAATATCATCAAGTTAGGGATGAAAAACTGACCGGCAGAATCTAATCCAACGACAGTATGTTTGGCCTGGTTGTCATCGCAGAGTCTCGCTACAGGCAATATTGCCCAGCAGTGCTCATGCTGCATGTATTACAGGCCTGCAGGTTATGCCCTGAGACAGAATAGTTTTTTTGTATTATGGTTATTAAAAAACACAATACAATCCTGAGGTTGAATGGTTGGAGATGAGATAGGGGTCACAAACAGTTTGCCCCTGCTTCATATCCACAGTTGAAATTGACTCCCAATTGGCCTCGGGATCTAATGATACTCCCTGACTACTAGCTTGCTCCCCTGGGCTACCCCAGCTTTCTGCCAGCTGGGGAAGTTAATTCCAATTACCTGTGCTCCATCTTCTTCCCCCATCCCTCCCTGTCCCAACCTTCCCCTCGTTTCTGACTCTCTACCTCCTTCTCAAACACACACACATCTGTCGTAAGCAATGGGGAGGGCTGGTTCAGGTGCACAGCTCAAGGAAAGAGGGGCCATTGCCACAGGCAATTTAATCTTCACCAGCTGAGTCCACTTCGTCAGAACTGGTCAGGTTCGTCAAAAGGCTCGGCCTCACTTTCATGTTTAGGAACCAAGAGCACAGCCTCTAATCTCACTGTGTGTTTCAGCGAACAGAGATGAGTTCCACTGTTTGTCACTAGAAACGTTATCGTGGTAACCGATATTCTGATATTAACCAGATTAAGACAGTAGTGTGAATAAGCCACTTTTATGTAAGCAGCCAAATAAGAAAGATAACACTTAGAAAAGCATATAAAGTGGTAATGTGCATTTAACTATGACAGGTTGGGGGTTTAAATTCTGGCGGGAACGACGGGCGTATAACATAGTGGAAATAAGGTTCATGTGAGTCATAATCAAATTATGCTCTGTAACATGTAAACAGGAATATGAATGAATGTTCTATTAGCAACTCATAGAATAAGAGTAAGAATAAGACCAATAATCTGATTATTGTGAATGTACTCATTAAAGATTGTTGCATCAGAGAACCCGACTCTGCTCTCAGTGTTATGGATACGCTCTGGTTGCAGACTTTCACAGCGTTTCTGTTGGTTTCAACAGAAGCAAGAAACAGTTCTGCCCAGGCAGGAATGATGTATTTCATCCTTCAAAGAATAATTATCACTTAGCGTGTGGAACGAGAAAACAGGTGGATCAGGTAAAAAGATGTAGCTGAAAACATATAATTAAGGGATGACAATAATGTGGAGTTCACTTGATTCCTCAGGGTAAGTGAGTAATTGCACCACTAAATATAATATACAGCATTTTGACGATACCAGCTTTTGATAACAAACAGTGGCATCAGTGACCTTCACAGAGTATCAAGCCCTTCACATGTCTAAGGACTGAAGCTAAAAAGCCAGTCACACTTTTCCAGTAGTGTAATCTCATGCAGAATAATCCTTAATGCAGCAGCTTTAGCGGTGTCCCATATTAAAAATGTGCTACATGGCAGGCCTAATTCCCAAGATAAGTAGTTCCGCTTCAGCTACCATCAACCCCTCCATTCACCCCACCCCCCATCCCATCCTAGATGTATCCAGGTCAAAGTCATTTTGGGATTGAGGGGGTAGGGTGTCTGTTAAATGAAGTGTTCATATGGATTCCTTCAGATGTGGACGGCGTAGAAACACGCTTGTGAAAACAATTCGCACTGTCTCACCTTACAGAGAAAGAGTCAGTAAAATTACACAGGATATTCACAGTATGTTGTTGGGTTGAGGGCGTGAGGGCACGGGTATGGATCCCTGGGGTCACAAAGCTTTTTTTGGGGGAAAATTAAGGCAATCTACAGGATTTGATTCACTGGCTGCTGAGATCCAGTTCAGGAGCAATCAGTGGATATGTCTCTAAAGTGGGTTTTTTCTGCAGTTTGAAAACAGGACCAGCGATGGGAGCGATGGGAGGACCGAGCCCCGACCGTATGAGCTCAGCACCGGCCGCAGACTGGCTAAGCAGCAGGCAGCGGAGGAACCGACTGCGACCCACAAAAAGATGTGGCACGGATGGTGGAGGGGTTACGTCATCTCAGAAGAAGAGGACGCCTCATCACAGCAAATAAAATAGAACCCCCTCACATCACGCTGTCATCCACCCGCGCGACAACAATGAAGTATCATCCGTGCACGGGCGGAATAAGCAGCTTATCCATTGCGGGGCCCTCGGCTTCTTCTTCTTCTTGCGTGACGCGTTTTTTCTGGAATATGACACGTACGTGAACGCATCTGCTTCCATGACCGCACACGTTCCCTCTGACGGGTTCTATGTTGTTTTCGGGTTTTATCTGTTTACGTCGATAGGCAACATGGGGCAGAATCTCTAACCACGCATCAGCTGTCACCGCAACACAAAAAAAAATGATCACAAATCAAACAATGGCTGTTGCGTGTGATAACAGCGATGTCACATTTAAAGCCACAGCCGCCGCACTGGCTCCATTCAACGCCAACTCGCCCCCCCCACCCCCCTGTCATTAAAGGGCTCCTTGTGCACTGTACAATGAAAAAGCCATTAACAGTAACTGAATTACATGGGGACGCTTCACACGGGGGAAGTTTAGCTGATTCAATAAAAACAAATAACACGCAAACCCCCGACGCTGCGCACACTGGATGTTTAAAGTCAGCAGGGAGATATTGAATGGGCTAAGCAGCGGCTAGCTAACCACAAGCACTGGCTATTGAGGGGGAAATGTGTGTTAATGTGTATGTCTTGTTGCTGGGGGTTGTGGGATGTGTGTGTGTGTGTGTGTGTGTGTGAAGGGGGGGCTTGCGAGTGCAATTGCAACACAAGCCCCCCCTTCGGAGCAACGTTGTGTCGTTGCTGTTTCGCAATGTTAGCCAATGTTGTAGCCCCGTGCGGCCAGCAACTTGGGTTAAAAGTGACAGCGCTAAGCTAGCTAGCGAGCTAACGTCAGTCGGCGGTGTGGAGCTGGTGGCCTGCGGGCTCCCCCCCTCTCTCCCTCCCCGGTTCCTCTCCCTCTCCCTCCCTCTTACCGTCATAAACTGCTCCAGGGGCGTCCAGTTTTTAAGCAATTCAATGTTTCTCCGTGTGAGGAAATGGTGAGTGTGCGTGTGGGTCGGGGGCGATGTGGCCCGAACATCCAAGATCAGTTCGCCCACTGCCGACGAAGCCCGAGCATCATCACCACTATCACCGTCTTCACCAGCACTCGCGGTCCGGCGGTGCCTCACACACATCCACCCAGCAGAGCGGGGCCTCCTCCGGGCTCGACCATGCGACTGGCTCGGCGACGACGGGTAATCCACAAGCGAGGAGTCCCCGCAGTAACCATTGGCTAGACGCGGCGACCAGCGGCAGTCATTTCAGGTCGACGCGGTGCGAAATATAATCCCACGCATGCGTGATCAAAACAGAAGGAGAAAAAAAATGTGCAATCTCCGATTATAAATATCACAAGCGTAGATTTGTTTAGCTGTTGGTGGGGGACGGGGACGTCAGATCAGCGGTGGAAGCCGGAGACTCGAGCGGGAGCGTGTCCGTTGTTGTCCGCGGTCCCTGCTCCTCTGCAGCTGCTCCTGCCTGCACCGCAGCTCCGAGCGGCGGGCGACGTCATGGCGTCGAACCCGGCGCACAGGGGCGGGGCCAGCGGGCGGGAGGCGCGCTGTTTGCTTTTTGAGCGCACCCACAGAGAGAGAGAGAGAGAGAGAGAGAGACCCGCTGCGGGATGCGATCCATTCATCTTAATATTCACACGCACACGGACACACACACACACACACACACACACACACACAGGCGATCCTTGAAAGAACTAAACCCACCACGTTTATATCTGTGTTTTAACTTGTGTTCACTTTAATGCACATAAACCACAGATTGTATATAAAGACATACACGTTGTAATATACTTCACAAATGTATGTGTGCTGATTGTGTTGTGATATGTGTTTTGGAAATCCTTCCAAATAATTCACATGTATTTATACGCTCCAGTTTTCTGAATGGGGCCAAACCATTACTCAATGATAATACACTAATAAAATAAAGGTTGAATTCATTTGGCCACAAGAGCTGTAGGACATCTGCAGCTGCTTACTACTCATGACACACACAGACACACACACATACATACACAGCCTTGAACTTCCATCTCAGTGAGGACACTTACCGGCCTCCCTAAACCTTTCCCCTGTAAAACATCTTGTCACTGTGTTTTGAAAAGTGATATTTAAGTATTGTTATTATCTAACCCTAACCCTAACCCAAATCTCAAACTTAACAACTAAAGGCCTAACCCCAAACCAATACCTCAGTCCTTAACCTTAGATATGACCAGTCCATAACTAGCCCTCATCTTAACCATACCCTCAATTCAGACCCCCCAACCTTAAGCAGGAGCTCAGAAATTAAGTCTTGCTAAATGCATTAACAAAAGCAAGTACACACACACACACAGAGAGAGAGAGAGAGAGAGAGAGAGAGAGAGAGAGAGAGAGAAGAGAGAGAGAGAGAGAAGAGAGAGAGAGAGAGAGAGACAATATTTGTATTTTTAACTTGAATTTCATTAAGAAGATATGTGTCTCTATAACTGGCAGAATTTCTGAATTAATAATTGAGTTCCTTTCACTTCCAGTCCAACTCTACCCATTCACATCGAATGGATCTGTCATTCATGGACACTGTAAAATAAACACGGTAGCAAGTTGTGGGAGCGGTAATGTGGGCTGTACTGCCCTCTAGTGGCTTCTGACAGAAACAGCCTGCACTACAACAAACAATGGTCCATTGTGCGGTTGAATCGGAGGGGCAAACAATGAAGTGAGCAGATGAAGCGGAGCAGCGAGAGCGGGACAATAAGCCCAGTGTTGTTCATATGCACATCTCAAAAGCCACTTTGTAGTCGTGGAAATGATGAAGTAAAACTCAAAATCCAGCCAACACTTTGATTTCTTTGTCGTATTCTTCACAGGAATGTTCCTTTTTTTCTCCCAACTTTTCATCTCCAACTTTTCCCCAGTATGTTATGATGATAAGTGGATTGATTTGAAACAATGAGAACAATTAGTTAAACAACTTTCTAAATGAATGTTGCAGAAAGTTCCCAATCTGCTGCATAAGCTGTTCTGTTCTCTGCATGCTTTCTAGATCCAGATTTGATCAGAACATGCATTTTAGTTCCAGCCGGATTGGGAAAAAATAAAAGCAGGCAGATATTTTTCACAATATTCATATTAAACAGTGTCCCTGAGGACAATGATGTAAAAAGTGTCAATGTATGACTGCCTGCAACACTATTAATTACAGGCCTCTATATTTAGTTCAATCCACCGGGTACAAGATTAGAAATGTAATTAAAACACCATATCTGAACCTGGTTAATATGCAGACAGACGACCTAAGGTAACTTGGCGGCTGCGGTATATGAGGAGCTCTGCGTCACAATAAGCTGCATATTAAGATTATTATCCCCCAACAAATTAGTTGGGGTCATGCAAATGATGTGTGGGTGCACACAGTGCTTCTCTCAGTAGAGGTTATTTGAGGGCCTGAGCTGAAAGAACAGTGGTCTTGATGACGTGATGTGTTAGATTATCTGTTTATATAAGGACAAACCAAAGCTGGAGCTTTTACACAGGCGTACTGGGAAAACGCTACATTACCCAGCTCCATATTGTGATTATCGAGGCTTCTTTCAACATTACAAACAGCTGCTTCTTTGTGAGAGGATTCTCTGCTTTGATAAGGCTCCACATTTCTGCCATACCCCAACTGTACAGTGCTTTTCTAAGTGCTCGTCCAATCCCCACTCAACATGTTTTGTTCTATAATGGGTTTTTCTGGCCTTTCATTGAGTGATACTGTACACGAGGATGATTCAGACGCTGTAACACCAGGACCAAATGTGGGCCCATGGTGTGCAAACAGGACGCTTCCAGTGCTGCACGATTATTTCTTATTAGAGAAACTACCAACTGATGGAGGATCAGTTTTCAGAGGTTTTAGGTTTTTAATGAATAATTTTGGAGGAACCTCCCGTTTTTCTACACTGATCATTCCAAACAGGATTCTGGATTCATAAAATATAACAGAAAATACACAGAAAGAGAAGCATAATAATTTATTTGGCCTGTTTGTTACTTCTAAAAAGAGCAAAGAATCTCCTGTAGGTCTCTACAGTCTATTCAGACACATTTACAATTCACATAAATCAATACAGTTGTTCCTGTGAGCCCTGGACACATTGATTTTAATTCCAATCACAAAAGGCCCTCGTCTCTTTTCAAACTTTCTCCTTGTTGAGCAGAGTGAGGATCCCGTCCCTCCTCGATGTGTACGATGTGTGCTTCAGCTTATGGAGGTGAGCAGGAAACAAGTTTCCACTGGCAGCATACATCTCCTCTCCCTTCTGACCCATCAGAGTGCGCAAAGTTTTGTTTCTGCACAGAATCTTATCATAAAACTCTACCCCTCCTTTGGCATAATCACGTGACAAACTGGCTGCACGTCTGTCTGAGCTGTAGTCAATCCACTGGCTGACAGCATCCGAGGTGAGGAGGTAAGACACAGCACCAATGGCGAGCGCCAGAACATTTGCGGCGCCACGAACCAGCGGAGGCCCGGCGTGGAGCCCGAACACCTGCTTCAGAAGGACACTGTACACCCAGACCCCCCCCAGGCAGACCGGGGACACGGCAGCATTCAGAACAGGTCCTCCGGCCTGCAGACGGGCCACCTCCCGGGCCATGGCAAACTTCTGTGCCTCCGGGGAAAACACCAGCGCCCCCTTCAGCGCAGAGCCGGTGTCACTGCTCCAGTCCACCGTTTCGCCGTTGATGAAAATGCTGCGGTTGGTGATGCCACTTAAGTCGTCGGCGGTGCTGTTGAAGTTTGCCGGGATGCCAATTTGTGCGCCTGCAGGGAGCCAAGGGACCCCGGCACCGACAGGATGGAACCCAAAGGAGGCGAAGCAGGAAAAGTTCTTGGGTGAGCTGATACCATAATCCTTTAACACCTACGGATGACAAGCACATTGAAATGTCACTGCAATTGTAATAATCTGCTTTACTCCCAAACACCAAATCCCATCGATGCCCGATGAAATACTAACTTAAAAGTATTTTGTCAGTTAAGTATTAACATCTGTGTGCAATTGATTCAACTTTATTTTTCAGAAAGACATTGTGCTGATTTTTAGCTCTAACATATTTTGGATCTTTCGTCTGCAACACCTGGAAATCATTTTACAAGAGAGATAAAACAGAGAAACAAAAAGGCTCAATAAATTATGCAACAACACACAAACACACACACTGTACCTGCTGGAAAACCCCCTCCAGCTTCTCCGACAGCGTGACCGGCTCTCCTTTGTACCAGGCCTGGTACAGCGGGCGGTAGGACTTGTCAGGGAAGACATGGTACAACATATTGGCTGCAAACACCCCCCCACAGCTCACCACGAGCAGGGGGGTGCGGTACTTCTGAAGAAGCACCGCGTACTTGAGGAACTGAGACGCCATGTCACGATTCTGTCCTTGTTAGATATGACCTAGGTGATGCAGACTTCAGAAGGCAGGATCTGTGAAGAAGGAAGAGAGTAAGTTCATGAGTGAGCCAAGAAATCAGCTTCCAATAGAAACATGACAATCAACACAACTCCCTCACTTTCAGAGAAGGATATGTGGCCATATGCATCTGCCATACGACCTCCTCCTGTAGTTTGAGTGATCGAATCTCAGGATGCACTCAAAGACTACAGAGATTTCTAAAACCACTTTTAATCAGATCGGGGTTAGGGTTAGTCTATCAGGACACTCCAGGCAGGGATGTGAACCCTGGTCATCCTGTGGAAGAAACCTTCTCTCTTCACATCTTGGCCTCAGTAACATCACCTTCATCACTACATATTTATTATCATATTCATAAAGGAACACAACAGTCCACTGCCATCACGTCTTCAAGGTTAACAACGACAGTGACACCAGATGGGGAGAGGACACATGTAACCTGCTGTTACAGTTCAGTCCAGTTACACAACTCACTAATAGCGAGGGAACATGGGGGTTATATGCAGATGGGAATATGTCAAGGATGGAACCGTGGAGTCTTCTCCTAGCTGAACATGTCAGTGACTAGGTTAAACCACTTATCATCGCTAAAACACAAATAAATAAACATTAAGTTGATAAACGCAGCGTGTAGTGTTTTTCTACATTAGCTAACGATGCTAAACACACCGCTGTTGACCTCATATTTATCTCACTACCTGTATTTACAGTAGAGGGATTCGAACATAAGAGCGTTCACTGTCTCCGCGGGCAGAAGTTCCCTTTAAAACACTCACATGTTGTGGACATCTTCCTCACAAGGGCAGCCGCAGCTCAGCTCCACACAGAGGCACCGGCCGTAAAGCGCTTTAGCTGCCGTAACGGCGGTTGCACAACCGTTTTACGACAGTGCTCGTTTAAAGCCATGTTTAGATTTAAATATATGTTTTAATTATTGTTTTCTTTTTTATCCCTTATTCGTTTTGAATCATTTTCATTATCTGATGGTAATTTAAACTATTATGCAATTTAATAGTTTTTGCATCATTCAAATATTCAACACACGGAGAATATGAACATGATTAAACTCTGACCTACCTGACTACATTAGTTGATGTAGTATATTACTCTGTTCACTTATTCATGTTACTAGGCCCTAACTTTGAGATAGTGCTATTGTGAGAACATCCCCGAAAGAACATATATGTAATTGAATAATCTGTCTGGCAGCTTGTTTTTATTTTGTTTTTTGGTGTGTGTTTTTACCCTATATTTTGTTTATCGTTTGTGAATTTGTCTTGTCCACACTTTGTTATGTATCTGAAAATTGTAAATAAAATATTTAAAAAAATGCACTTCATTCTTATTGGAGCAAAATCTAGTTGACTTCAAAGTCAATCTCACATTAGAATTATAATATCAGATCAAAGCCAACTGCCACTCAGTCCCACTCAAGATTTCAATTGAGCAGGACACAGTTTGTGGATATTGTCAGTTGGATATTTTTCTAAATCGGTATCGATTAAGATCAACACCGACAACATGTTCCCGAACTCGAACAAGCTTCGTTCTCTGGACTCTAAAAATTCAAACTCCAAGAAACGACGTGTGACAAGCTCCAAGACGAAGGCCTGCAGGGAAGAAGAGTCTCCCAAAAAAAGGCAGAGGGGTTCCTGCCATCCTCCTGAGGTGGCCGGGAGATCTGCGAAGGCCACGAAGAGAAAGGCCTGCACAGAGGCAGAGACGCCCAGCAGGAGGAGGAGGGCAGACCCATCATCCTCCAATGGCAAGAGCAAATTCTCTATCTTCTTCGGCAGCAAGAGCAGAGGTAAGTTGTGTGAGAAAGAAAATAACTGTGCTCCTGTTTGCATGAGACAAGATCCTAACAGATAATATTGTGGTTAAAGTTAGGATTAGTGCAGTCGACTGTTGTTGGGCGATGTTTCAACTTCCCTGTGTATTGACTTTCCGCTGAGTCTGATGGATTTAAAAAATGCAATTTACCAAATTAGAGGTATGATTCAATGTATTTTCACATTTATCACAACTATAAATGTGTGTGTTTGTCTGTGTAGCTGACTTTGATGACAAGTACCAGATGCTTCACCAGCTTGGTGAAGGAGGCTACGGATCAGTCTACGCTGGCCGAAGAAAATCAGATTTTCTACCTGTAAGTTGAATCCTACCTGTTTTCACATCGCACACACACACACAGTCACCATCCAAACTTCCACCATACTGTGCTGAGCAAAGTGCTGAAGTATGATTCTGTCCTGCAGGTGGCGATCAAATGCATGGCAAAACAAAGTGTGCAGATTGGAACATTTGTGAGTAACTTGAGCAGATTCATCATACTATATTTTACTTTTTCTTGTCGTATACACAGCCACACTTACAGAACCCCTTATATTGTGTATTGTTTTCCATCAGGTCTTCGATGGGGAGAAACATCAAATCCCCTTGGAGGTGGTCATCATGTTGACAGCAGCAGGCCCAGCAGGCTTGGTGGGCGAATCTGCAGTGATACAGTTAAAAGATTGGTACGATCTGGGAAAGGAGATCTTCCTGGTGATGGAACGACCAATCCCCTGCGTCGACCTGTTTGACTACGTAGAGGACAACGGGGGTCAGCTGCAGGAGCACAGGGCAAAGGTAATGAAGCGGTTTGAGTGTGTCTACTGTCTGCGGCTACTTCATCATTTTGACTCCAACCAAAACTAAATATTTGAATTTTTTCACTTATGTTTTCACTTTTCTGCAAATCTACTCTTAGAGGGTTCTTTATTAAAAATAATAGTTTCATTAAACACCTATAGGTTCTCCTGGACGGTTACTACATCGAGCATGTTGATGAAAAGCTGCAACATTAATCAGTGTAACTTTAATCAGTCTCTTCATCACCACTCCAACTCATCCGTGTCTCTGTATCTCTGTTTCAGGTCATCATGAAGCAGCTCGTAGAGGCAACCATAGACATGCACGACAGGAAAATGTTTCACCAGGACCTGAAACTGGAAAACATCCTGATCCAAACCACCTCTGATGGTCCTCGAGTGAGGATCATAGATTTTGGATGTGCCTCCTATGCAAAAGACGGCCCTTACCGCCGCTTCTCTGGTACAGTTCTGCTCCTGCTCTTCTTTCATATGTTGATCTGTGGAGCGATGACATTCATTGAAATCTCCGGCCGTTCCTCATCCCTTGTTTCTCTCTTTCTCCTTCTGTCTTGCTTATAGGAACCGTCGAGTATGCTCCTCCAGAGGTTTATACAACTAAGAGCTTCGAGGCCATCCCAACCACAGTGTGGCAGTTGGGTGCTGTGCTGTTCAATTTGGTGGATGGAAACACGCAATTTGACACATGTGAATTCATCCGCGGGGAGATGGAACTCGACAAGAACCTGTCAGAAGGTAAAATCACACTATCTGTGTTATGGTTTCATTAGTGTGCAGTGATAGTGTTCCCTCCATGTCGCAGTATAGATCCCTGCAGATTCCAGACTAATCCTCCCTCTCTCTTCTGTCGTCTCTCTCCTCAGAGTGCCAGGATCTGCTGAGCATGTGTCTGGCTGCACGTCCGGACAAACGCGCAACACTGGAGCAGATCCGTCAGCACCCCTGGCTGTCATGTTCCTGTGTGAACTGTGACAAATGAATCATTTGTAACTTATAACCACTTCATATTTATATCCAAAGAACCAGACAGTCCTGTGTCAGATTGTTTTGCCTTAAAGTAGGTGTCTACTGTGACATGTAAATATATTAAATAATGAATATAACTAATCTTTTGTCATAAACATGAATGTAGATAGTGAAACATAGAAAAAGTTTGATAGGTTTTTACCTCAGAACATTTCTCATGTGTCTTGACTAAGGCCCATTTAAATGTACAAAATCAGCGATGTGTTTTATGACCATTTACAAAATAAATGTCTTGCCTAATGATGCATTGGCTTTGACTTTGTGATGATATTTTCTGCCTCACAAGTACGACATTGAGATTATTCACGTGCTCAACCGTGTTCGGAGGTCATGGGGTCATTTTCCACAGACGGGTATACGAGCCTCATACACACACTGACTTTGCAGAGTCTATTTCACTTTGAGAAGCACAGGAGGAAGAACATACTGCTGTTGTTCAGAGTTTTGATTAATGATGAAAACTTTTAACAATGAATTTGAGGTCATTCTGAGAACAGCCTCACAGACCTTTCTCTCAGTGTACAGTCCCATTTTCTCCATTCCAGTAAAAGAAATAATTACGATGCATTATTTAACAGATTGCTATTGAGCAACACTGTAGTCTGTTGGTATAACACTGTACAAAACGATGTGATGGCGCACTGTTAGTCCGACTTCTCCATTTTCAAACAGTACATGCACCATAACGTTTTCTCTTTAGACAAACGTGAACTTTTTTACCTTCAAAGTTTAATTTGTCAATATTATGGAAAAGATAGAAATCAGCTCTCACAACCATTAATAATTTGCTGTGTAATTTATTCATCATTGTTTTTATTTATTAACTTATTATTCTACACGAGGGAAACCAAATCAACTGCATTGTGGCCAACAGTAACTATTGGGGGTGAAAAGATGTCACTAAAATCAACTTTAAAATCAAACTAAAACGGTCACAGTGGTGACATGGCTGCTCACGGTCCACTGGTGGAGGGGGAAGTGAGAGCTGTGCTGTTGCTTAAGACACTTGTGACATAGCAGTGTCATTATCTTTGATCGTCTCACTGCATGTAAACTTTAATAACAGTAATTTGAATCTAGTGCTTGAACAATAAAATGTTCAGTAGTTGGAACGTTGGAACCTTTTATCCTCCTAAACCCTAATCCCCCTCAGAAGTCATTGCACTCCTGTCTGACAGAGTTTTACCCGCTGTCTCTACAAATATGAAAAGTGATGCTCTTTAAATATGCACACAGAACAAATATTTACATTCTCTTGACACAAAACCTTAATATGAGTAAGGTGATCTAAATAACAACAGCAGAGTGGTGTTATAACAGTTATAACCTTGTGCATGTAGGGTTAAGCTCTAAGCAGGACACTAGCTATAACAGTCATCGTAGCAAAGACTGATTGGGTAAAACTGAAAACACTTTTTACAGTGTGTGTTCTTCCTAGTATGTGTGTGCGTGTGTGTGTGTGTGTGTGTGTGTGGTGTGTGTGTGTGTGTGTGTGTGTGTGTATGCATGTGTTTTGTGTTCAAGTCAGACAGTCTGATCTTGGCAGAAAGAAAGAGCTCGCTGCAGTCTCCATGGAAACAGGCAAGAGGCAATGGAAGAGTGTGTCTTTGTGTTTGTGTGGAGCGTGTGTGTCTGTTCGAAAGGAAAGACATAGAAAAATCCTATTCTATTATATTCTATTCTATCCTATTCTATAACCAGATGTGAACCATTTACAGAGGAGCAGCCACAGTCATACAAGGGAACGTTTTCAGTTTTCAATGTTCATAACATTCATTTCCCATCATATCATATCATAATAAAGACCATATAGAGCAGTGTCAGACCTGTGATGAACTAAGCATTTCATGGTTCTCTGTAGCACAATGCATGCTGGGAGAAAACAACATATGTTGAGAGTTTTTGAATGAGACTGGGGAAAGAATTAGGCAGGGACCAATGTCAGTCATCAGTTATCGTCACTGGGGCTTAATGATCCGTGAGCCTGAGTGTCGATTATTCAAGATTAAAGTTATTCCTATCAGGATAAAGAAATTAAACATTTGGCCCACTATGAATGTGGGCAGTGAGTGACTGCAGGCATATGGCTGCCATCAGAAAGGCTCACGCTGCACTCTCTCTGACCTTGCCCCATGTACACCTGCAGCATGTGAAGAAAAATAAGGACTATATTCAGGGGAAATCAATTCTGAAATTAAGATCCCATTAACTTGCCGTCCAATCCCGTTGGGTGAGCTCTCACAGAATGAAACAATCTGTAACCCAGTCAATCAATTCACCAGCTCATGATTGCCTCCTACAAGTCTTCCAAAGCCTAAATCAATAGTAGCTTATGTCAAACAGGGTCCAAACAACCCTGAAGACCTTTTCTTTCGTCCTTTCATCACATATGATGTAGGGAGAGAATTACTGTTAGGATGCTTGTTGTATGAATGTGACCACTTTGTTTCCCAACATGTAGTCCCTGTAACGTGACATAAAAAACATCTAATACCTGTATTCTTCTCATCATAAACAGTCTATAAAGTAATGTTGGAAATGTGTTCAGACCCTGTTCACACCTGGTATTAACACAAGATGATGTTTGTGTATGTGTGTGTGTGTGTGTGTGTGTATTGTCTGTAAAGGAATACCTCATGTGATTACTTAAGTGGCCCCCAGCTGTGTGAGTAACTAATACGTCACTATTATGGCCCACAGCATCTATTTGTCTCTCTCTCTCTCTCTCTCTCTCTCTCTCTCTCTCTCTCTCTCTCTCTCTCTCTCTCTCTCTCTCTCTCTCTCTCTCTCTCTCTCTCTCTCTCCCTCCCTCTCTCTCTCTCTCTCTCTCTCACAAACACACATTCTTTTCTATTGATTGATCAGATCCTTATCTGTCTCCTTAACCTCTAGCTCAAACGAACAAGGAGACCATCACTATATCCTCCTTCACTGGACATGCATGCACACATGCATTGTCTGACATTTCACATATGAAAATCTAATGGCTCCATATTTCACCATATGGATTTTTCTACATGCTGTATTCCTTTACACGTGACAAACATGTAAAAATGTGCGTTACATGTGATCAATTCCTGAAAGCAAGGGTTGTGTTTTTCAGAGAAGACATTTAGACCCACACAATAGGGAAAGCACTGTGGTAGACAAAATAATAACGGCTGATTAATGATGGGTGAATTCCATTTAGCTGCTTCAGCCTCAGGGATCGTGGCTTGCTGTTAGTGTGCCATGGCTTCCTGTGAAACTGCTGGGTGTAAGAATGAACATTAGCAGTCAGGATATTAAAATGGCTGCATTTTTTTAAGCTATGGAGAGGTCAACTAACGTGACATGAAGCACTGAACCAGAAGAGTGGATCAAGTGACATCGATTCTAACCTTGGAACGTGAACTGAGGAGCTGAAACTTCACTTTTCTTCACCTTCTCTGCATCTTTCACCTGTTACTTGTCTCCTACCAGGTTATAACACATGTATTCATTCAATGTGTGGGTCTCTGTATGTTATATACCCCAGTATATATATATATGTGTGTGTGTGTGTATGGTGTTCTCACTTAGAAACAGGAGCATAAATATCTAACAAGACATGTCAATACCGCTGATTTTACTTTTTTTAATAATCCACTGACGGATGGATTAGATTAATATAAAGTTAATTTGTCCTTAGAAACATAGTGACACAGAAACACGTGATTCATAACCCCCCCAACGCTAATTAATCCCTTTAACTCCCCCCTAAATTAGGAAGGGATCATTTGACAGGACTATCCCTTTAAATCCGTCCGCTACACAGGGGGAAGAGTCCATTCCAGCAAAAAGGGGGTGTTCTCAAAATGCTCCTTACGCTTTCAGGACTGCAACACAAGAACTACACAGTGACACAAAGACTTGAACACTAACAACGAGTTTTGGTATGAAATTGTGAAAGAAAAAACAACATTTAATCGTGTTAGATTGAAACAGAGAGCGCGGCCACCCCTCCGGCGGCTCGTCTATATATAGCATCAGCTGTTGCAATACGGAGATTAGCTCGTCGGCGTATCGCTCCGCAGATGTGGGGAGCTCACTCCCAGCGGCGGCGACAGGGCGGCGGGGCTTCGACGCCGAGACGCGGCCGGAGATGAGGAGGGACGTGTCGGCGTGAGGAGGAGGACGGTTCTCGGCGTGTGCGTGTGTGTGTCCGTGTCCGTGTGTGCGTGTGTTCACGGTCAACGGGAGCCCCCCCATCGGAAAGCGGCGAGTGGTGAGTGGACGCAGCGGAGGAGGGGAGGAGGGGTCACCTAAAATGAGCGAAGTAGTGTGTGAGGAGAGAGAGAGAGAGAACTTAGTGGAGGGGGGCTAACTGTCATGGTTTCCTCAAGTGGACCAGATGCTAACGCCACACCGACAAAGAGAGAGGGAGAGAGAGAGAGAGAGACGGGCCTTGCCTCTGTGTGTGAAGCGTCTGCCCGTTGGGACGAAGCAAATTTTTTGGGGTCTGTGAGAAATGAGTACAGAACCTTTCGCTGTATATTCATTTATATACATGTATATGTTTTCATCTTTCTCTCTACCTTGGAACAGCTGTATACACACACACACACACACACACACACACACACACACACGGTGGCGCTGCGTCCAGCTGTGCAAGGAGGTGGCGTGTGCACATTAAACAGCTGGTGCACGAGAGAACAGAGGGATTCTTTATCCATCAAATCATAGGATGAGATCATTCAGGAGCACCAGTCAGTTCGCAAACGCACATGCACACGCACACACACACCAACTGACACACACGCACACACACGTACGGTGGTCCCTATTAATAGCGAGGTGAAATCACTAGATAATTTGGCTGTCTGGGGACAGATATGTCTTTATCCCTCCACCACAACTTAATGGAAATGTCAAACACTGCTGCTGATGGTGCTGCTGGTGCTGCTGGTGATGGTGATGATGATGAGGAGGAGGATGACGTTGCCTGTGTAGTGACACTTGCTTGTTGTTTCATAATTTTCCTTTGGCTATCAGGAGGAAATCACCATGTGGAAGATGTGACGATGCAGCGTTTGGTGTGACTGGTTTATTAAATATTGATTCCCATGAGGTTCAGATGGGGACTCGTACTGTATGTGTGTCATCTCACTATTTAACACTGGCAGTGTAGAAAAGCTGGCCTGTGACCACCAGGTTGCACGTTCAGTCATTTGGCATCCCTGACAAAAACTGGCCAACAAAATAAATTAGAAATGATTGATGATGTTTTGCTCATTACTAGGAGTTAGCTCGGGGCGAAGGCAGCGCAATTATCCCATGAAAAAAGAAAAGACATTATACATTTCCAGTGTTATTTAACTAACTTTGATGCAGTGTATATCATATATATTTACTGAACCTCTCTACTTTCTATTGTGTAGTTTATTACTGTTGGTTGTTAACGACTGCCGACAGCTGGGTCTAATACATATGAGATAAAAGTACTCGTAAGGTTATCTTATTGTTTTCATTCAGAAATATGAATCTCGCAATCAACTTGAAAAAGTTGTTCTTGTTAATACATGTGATCTAAGCACATGCGGTTTGTACCTTTTTAGAATTGCTCAAGATCCATGTTTGCAAGTTTATTGGCAGAAAAATGCCCATTGCACCAGGCGCATGCAACAAACCAATCAGACTGCCATTTCCTATTCTCATTATAAGCCAGGGCAGATTGTTATTAAAATGGTGGATTTGCCAGGTAGTTGGAGAGAAGGTTTCTCTGCAGAGGAAACCAAGTGTGCAAAGTGTGCAAAGTGTCAGCAGACAAGCCGACCATCTGTGTGTTTTAAATGCACTGTGAACCTGCCTACGTGTTTATATTACCACTTTGATAATGACCCCTTAAAATTAGAGCCCAACTCTAATTTTACCTTTCCTCAGTTACAATTCTTTGTCATAAGGGTTTTATAACAACATCCTAGCAATCATTGTCATTTCTTTGATACATATATGGGCTGATATATCGGTATTGGAATCTATTTTATCCATTGATATGCTTAATGTGCCTGACCGGACCTCATTTTAAGACTAACACGGCCATGGACCCAAACAGGTGTGCGACTCATAACAGTTGAGCATGGAACTAACAACTACAAATGTACAACTTCTCGTGGACCATAAGATAGGGTTCATTGATTTCATCTTCTTACCTCGTTGCATCTGCTCTTTCACCAAATGCAACTGGAAATTAGTTGTTAGCCATTTTAAGTATGCATCAGTGTCAGGTAAATCTGAATTAATGAGTGGAAAGGTCAGAGGTCTAAATGGCCCTTGAAAGTTACTGTGCATTTGTGAGATATTTGGATTTTGTATGAAAACTGTGTGTGAATTGCAGCCTCATTTAGAGAGAAATTCTTAAAAGCAACGATGCACTATGAAAAAGACATCACTGCAGTTTTTTGGCTAAATTCGCTAACGGTGCCGTGAGACTGAAAACTGTCAAGTTAGTCATTGGTGATGATGACCCATCATCATGTGATCAGCCGCAGAGTCTTTTATTTAGCTCCTTCTACTTTGTTCTCTCTGCCAAATGTTGCACAAGGTGCTAAAGATCTTGGTGTGAAGTCTGTCGTCACTGGAGGAAATGTAACAGCATCGCTTTCTGGAATAAATTAACTTAATATGAAGTATTATAAAGCATATTTTGTATTTGTGACTTCCTGTTTCACAATTCTTACACTACACTATGAGTCACTTGTTGAAGAAGAGTGTTGAACACACAGGGTCATTTGAGGTGCCAGCTGCTGCACAAGTAATAAGATGTGCAGATAAGTACAGGAAAGTATGGTGAAATATTAAATATATCATTTTACTACATTAAAAAGAAATACCCATACTGGTATGGAGCTTTTTGAGTCTCTCCTGCCTTGAACGTGAACTATTGCTTCTACTTCACTTGTCATAATGACAAAAACCAGAGCTGTTCTTATACTAATACTCAAAACCACGTTCCTACAAAAATTAAGGTACATTGTGAACTCAGTGAACTTATGTCTCAACACCTCCTTTTGAATGATCAAGTGTGAGTGTTGCTATCAGAGCTACAGTACAGTGTGTACCGTGTCCTTCCTTATTCCTGTTCTGTGACTTTTGTTGCTGCTTTGTTCCCATGTGAAGAGGGAAGTCCCTTTATCCTTTCCCAAGGCAGCAACTCGCCCCTACTCAAGAGCCTGAAGAGCCTTTAATGGTGTCACTGTGAGGATAAATACGAGCTTCAAAGCACACCCGCTTCAGCTGTTTCATGTAATTTCGTACATTAGTTAATCATACGTCAGTGTAGACAGGTTTGCTGAATATGTACAGAATATGTGAAAGGTTGATGCCCTTCATTTGTCTTGTAGCTGTATCAGTGGATACAAAGAAACTTGTGTTTCCGGGTTAGCCATAGCCATAGAGATCAGATCTGTAGGTGGGGAATTTAGTGAGAGAACACACAAAAGAATCCTGTACATCTTTAATGGTCCTGTCCTGTTGACGTCACTGTTACACGTCCAGTGTGTGTGAAACATGACGCCCAATTACCCCACATAATAGCTGTGACGTGTTCTGTACTAATGTGGTGGTGGAACGTTGTGTTGAGAATTTAAAATAATGATGTCTGATCAATAAACATTGAGTAACAAGGAGAGTCATCTGTGGATCTAGACGTGTATATAAAGATGGATGACATGACAGCTCCCCAAAAGTGAAGCCAAAGCATCCCAATGGCCAAAGGGTGGCTGGGTGCATCATAGGTCTTTAACCCTGCTTCCTGCTTCTCAAAGATACTTTTCTACGCATGCCATTTTTTCTACAAGTGTTCATTTAGCAGGGAAGCTTAGTTCAAATAATGTTTTTGATGGGTTGAAAGTCTTGATTGAGAGCTGAGACTGACGCATGATTGGTTGAGCACATGAATCTTCAGGGGCCTGCCTTATGGGGCTCCATCCCCTATTGCTAGTGCCCAGACTCTGGATGCGGAGACACCACGTCCATCTTTATACTTTATATACAGTCTATGCTGTGGATAATTTAGAGTCATCCATCGTGGCTGGAGAAAGAACTGCTTGCATGTCACAGCAGCAACTGAAACCATGAGGTCTGAGCATCCGCATGGACAGTAAAAACATTATTAACCGTAGGGCGAGCACATACTGTATGTGTCAGATTTATGAGACTGGAGATTTCCAACTTGTCCTCCCAGTTGTCATTGTGGGAATGTGCCGGTTTGATGTGACTTCAAGGTCAAAACCTGCAGGAAAACACTCAGATCCTTCAGCGCTAGTGTGAACACAGCCTTCACAGTGTTGTGCACGATGCTGGAAGTATTTACTGCGCAGCCTCGGTTAGCATGCTGAATTTTTGTGGTTTGTAAAGCCCTATAGCCGCCACATTGGTTATATGACTAACTTTGGTCGGACACATAGTAAATTTCCTCTAGTAAGTTTCCACTCCCAAAGGAATCTGGTTCAAACTGGTGTGTATTATTTTAGTCTCACAGAATGAAACCAACTAGGTTTTCAGAGAACTGTGTGTACCCCCACCAAAGAGACTTGCAGGGGGAAATGCTGACACACCCTACAAGGTTGTGACCTGATTTGGCTTCAGCGAGTCTGGTGTGAAAACCACCGTGGGTAGGCTGTGTGATTTCATAAAGCCTCTCAAGCTGTTGTGTTGGTTTTTCTGTACAGTATTGGAAAATCCTCTGATAAGGATGATGGCTAAGAGGTCTATTTAGTGACTTTCTGACAGCCTCACAACTACCAGACAGAAGATGCTTTTCAACATCAGGAATTTGGCTTCAAATTATTTGCCCCAACCCGGCACGCTGACTGTTGCAGACTGATTGATAGGCTGGCTGGCTTTGGAAAGGAAGGAAACATCTTCCTTCCCTTCTTTGTGCTGGGCAGGAAAGGATGGACTCCAGCCAGCTGACAGCTGTTTCCTGGTGGATGAGGGAGGAATGGGTGTGTGGGTGGGTGGGAGTTGGTTTGTTATGCTTGCAGTTGGGGAATATATGTATTTTTTTTTGGCTTTTGACGGTTGCTACAGTTTAATAAAATCCGTTAATAAAGGCGAGAATAAAATAATTAGCTCTACCAAGGAGGTTATTGGTTTATTTTTATTTATCGGTTGGTTGGTTTAGCAGCCAACACTACTGAACAGATTTCCATGAAACTTGGATCGAAAATGTTCAAAGAAAGGACAGACTAAAATTGAGTCCGATCAAAAGAGGTGGTCTTGGTCTTGATCAAAAGAACCACGAACCAATTCATGTGTCATGAGTGAACAATTTTTGGGGGGATGGTTTGGACTTTCCGGCCAATTGCAAGAAGTTGAGACAGCTTTAAAGACGGAGGCTGACAGGATTGCGTTTGAACAATGAGGACTTTCATTTTACTGTGGCTACGAAATGAATGCACTTTATTTATCACAAATAAAATAGCCAAGATGACAACATGCCAATGTCAGATGTGACCATACCTATGCTTTGAATGAGCCAGGGATGTGGGCTAAGTGCTGGCACTTTAATATAGATTTAAAAATAAGGCCTCTTGGTGACAAACTTTCTTATTACCTGACTTATTGTTGCAGCTTTTCCATCCTTCCTTAAACATTGAAAAATGCTAAATCCGAATTGGCCATTGTATTTCCTCAAAAAGGCATTTAGACAATAGATTTGATGACAAATAATGATTCATTTCCTGCAGCTGTTTCACAATAAAAATCCTTTTGTGGTTTGTCAATTGGAAGCTTCTAATATGAAACAGAAGTTGCATGAAATGTTCAGTTTGCATTAGAAGCATTTTAAGTGCATATGGCTCCAATATAGCTGAAGGAGAGTGGATCGGACAACAGTGAGACAACTCCTGCTCATGTTAAAGCTTGTCTTACTTACTGGTAAATGGTCTGTATTTGAATACAGCGCGTTACAGTTTTATAGTCACTCACACATTCATACAGTGCATCTATTTTCTCTATTTTGGGGTCAGTATCTTGCTCCAGGACATTTTGACATGTGAAATGGGGACGACCTTCTGGTGGGAGTACGACCGCTCTTAGCCCTGAGCCACAGCCGGCCCTGTGGTGGAAAATTAAATCAGGTGTCAACTTTGTCTCATGTCCGACATTGTAACCAGTTCAGTTTTTGAACTGGTTACTGTACAATAGTACAAGCCACTATAGTTTACTCTGATTACACCCATTGTGCATGCCGATGTTCACCACACACAAACAGTTACAATCATATTAGCAAAACCAATCATTAAAGAGATACTGCACATTTAATGTGTTCTTTTTAACTATAAAAAAATCATATTACAGCTATAAAATATCGTACCAAAATGTTACGACTTTTATATGATGAAAGACAAAAATATTGGCCTACATTTATGGGTTGATCATGTTTCATGATGACATCTAGTGTTTCAAACCATCTGGGACCCTGCAGAAGCAATTCTTGTGTAGTGTCGAGCATTTGGGACATCTGCGTCATGTCATGCATACATATTTGAAAAATGTAACACCCTCCAGTCAAACCAGTGGCAGCTTGTGGTGGGTAGTGGGTCATAACACCCTCCTGTCAAACCAGTGGCAGCTCAGAGTGGGGAGGTAGGCGTGTCTTAGCCCCGCCTCCAAGCACCTCATTCTAAAAACGTTAAGGTTGAACTCTGTGAACTCTGTCACGCACCCTGCAGCACTATGAGTGACCCTTGTGTTCCTTTTTTTTTGTATTATTTCTTTCTGCTTTTCTGTATGTCCTAGCTGTGGTCTGTTATCACCATGGTGATGAAAAAGCAGTTGCAACAAAGAACCTGAACACACATCTCTCTCTCTCTCTCTCTCTCTCTCTCTCTCTCTCTCTCTCTCTCTCTCTCTCTCTCTCTCTCTCTCTCTCTCTCTCTTGTCCTCCCTTTGTCTCTCTCTCTCTCTCTCTCTTTCCATCTCAGCCAGGTGTGTCTCATCAGCCACCTTCCAGCCTTTTACCGTCACTGTCAAGGTCACCATGGCAACCAGCGCCGTGCCAAGTGACAACCTGCCAACATACAAGCTGGTGGTGGTGGGGGATGGTGGTGTCGGGAAGAGCGCCCTCACCATCCAATTCTTCCAGAAGATCTTTGTGCCGGACTACGATCCCACGATAGAGGACTCGTATCTGAAACACACAGAGATCGACGGGCAGTGGGCCATACTGGATGGTGAGTAGAGAAATGTGTGCATGTTATATGAACCAGTCTGCAGCTGCTCATGATCTTAACTGTCAATGCTCATCTACTATTCTATGTATATTTTCATTTTGGATTTGGTTAAACATGTCCACCACTCACCAATGAGTGATCATACTCTATGTTGCTGTTTCCCAGGCTGAGTAAGCTATGAATTGGCAACTCCTCCCTGAAGTGTGATGAAAGTTAAAGGCAGAAAGCACTTTCATGGTCGCTGCATGCTGGAGAAATTATGTATTATTTCCCCCATGAAGTCGTCAGTTTGCTGCAAACACGAAACTCTGGAAAGAGTTAGAAACAAAAACAGTTCCACAGTTATTGTGAAAGCGTGTTTGTGTCATTCTGTTATCAATTATTGACTTCTACTCACCCCGTGCAAAGGCCTGAGAACTGTTTGGAGTGGACACAATCCTTTTATAATATCAGATTTAGCTGAAACGTGGCACTGATTGTGGTAATGGGCCTCCAGTTTCTACTAGTGTGTTGCTCAGTTATGAAAGTGTGTGGGTGGAGGTGATTACACACAGTCACCGGGGAGTCTAGACTGGCATTCAGTGGAATGCACACCACCGCCAAGGCCCAACAGTCCCCATAAATTCAATCAAACTGCACCGAGCTGCTCAGACTCCAAGATATGAGTTCTCTTTTTCATCGAGATCCATAAATGTTTGGGCGTAAATTGTCAAAACATTTCCTCACAGTCTTGCAATGTTAAAGAAAGTAATAAAACATTCCTGGATTTTTCCCTTTGTCCAGATCCACCCCAAAATGTAATCGCTTGTTTTTTGTGTTATAAACACAAAAACAGACCAAAAGAAAGGGGCGAGAACACAACCTCCATGGAGGACAAAACAAAACCCTCCTTTTCTGACATTTTAGGCCCGCAGAAAATTGAAACAGATGTCAATAACAAAAATGTACACAATTCATTGTGCAATGATTCCCTCAAACCCAGAGTCCTTTTACATTCGTCAGTAAATAAGTATTTTAAAGCTTTTTTCTGAGGTTTTCAATACTTGTCTGTAGCTGCAAAGCAAAGCACATGTAAAAAAACAGGCACTTTACAAAGACCATAGATTCATTCAGGCATTCACACATACATAAAAAGAGGGTGGATGCAATAAATACAATAAAATGAACCTGTTGTAGTTAAAATTTTGGATTAAAAATGCCAAAACTTCACCGGACCATACAAAATACCTTGTTAAGTGTAATTTCTTGAATACTAGAGAATAGAGTAAAATAGAATAAAAGCTCACGTAAAGATATCTCTCTTTGCTGTGGGGACCCTGTGTCGTCTTCCTTTATAATTCATTAAAAAGAAGGTGAGGATCTTTACCTATTGATGTATCTTTTATCCTGGTAATGTACAGCTCTACCAATTGTCCCAGTCTGTGAACCAAAGTTATGCATGTATCTCCCTCCTTCTACCCAGTGCTGGACACAGCCGGCCAGGAGGAATTCAGTGCGATGAGGGAGCAGTACATGAGGACAGGAGACGGCTTCCTCATCGTCTTCTCCGTGACGGACAAGGCCAGCTTTGAACACGTTGACCGATTCCATCAACTCATACTACGGGTCAAAGACAGGTCAGTCCATGCCAAAATATAAAACTTAGGCAATTTTGACTCTGAAACAATATTGTGCTATAATTTAAATTTGATTAGATCTAAGGAAATTATCTTGAATTGCACCATGATGAAGAGAACAATGAAATCAAGAATCTGAGCCAAGGGAAACCAGTTGAAAAGCCTAGTGCGTAGGAGGGCTCACACTACAAACACATAGCTGATCATTTGTGTGTGAGAAATGTGTGGTGTGAATTCAACTTGTCGAGCTAATCAGACATTTTGATTTAGATTTTAATCACTTAAGAGTCCTCTGCTGATGTGAAGTATGCGATGACATCTGCTTCACTTCCTCTTCCTGTTTCAGGAAGAACCTTTTTTTCACCCCACTTTTTTTTTATTTTTTAATTTGCATCTTTGCTGAATAAATCTGTAGGGGAAAACTTGAGTCCAAATTGACTGGTTAGTTAAACTGGGTACACACAAACACAGAAATTCTAAACATGTAACTTAATGATGCCTGCAAGACATTTAAGCCAAACTTTGTCCGCCTCAGTCAGCACAGTTTGGAGTTTTGTGGACTCTGCAGAAAAGTCTGCTCTAACTGGCAAGGAGAGTTTATTTATGTAGCACTGGTCAGAGACAAGGCAAGTCAAAGCTTTACAGAGGCTTGGAAATACTTGAAACATATGACCGGCTGTCATATTGCTCTGCTTGAGAATGATTAATGATGATCGGGGTCTCCTCCTCACTCGAGGTTCCTAAAGCTGCAGACCAGTTTGGCCAAACATCAAATTTGTAGTGAAAGAGAAAATAAGTGCTTGTTCTCTGACAGCAGCCAATAAAAGTGAGCTTGAGATGGAACAAAAATAGAGGCAAAAACGTAGCGACGTGCTGTCTGTCCTTTTTTGGTGGTGCTCAACTGTAGCTGGCTCTTCTGCAACATTTAAGTGCTGCAGAAAGCTGAAGTTTAATAGACCAATCGTGTGGCACATTGATGCTCGTTCTCTTTCCTGTCAAACCAATGCTGTGTCACTTGTGTGTTTTTTCTCCTCTCAGGGAGGCCTTCCCCATGGTGCTGGTGGCAAACAAAGTGGACCTGGTGCACCTGAGAAAGGTCACCAGTGAACAGGGTCAAGAGATGGCAGCAAAACATAATGTAAGTAGTGAAAATGTCCTGAAGTACTTCTCCTTTACTTTTCTGCAGCCAGCTGATTGTTATATGATAGGTTTAAATTGTAAGGGCAGTGTTAGGAAAAATCATGGTTTGTGTCTAATTCCAGGTTAAAACTCAAATTTAAATTTCAATGTGATTTTTACAAATATACAATGCTGTACTCACAATAGCACAGTATCTGTAGCTAACAGAAAGCTTAATAACACACACACACTTTGTAACACACACAAACACACTTTGTAACACACACAAACTCTGGACTTTTTATCTCATGCTGTTTTTTTTTCTTTTTCATTTTTGGATTCAAGGGCCCCTTTCTAATTTAGTGTAATTAGTATTCATGCAGTCTGGCCTTGTGCCAGTTAGTCTTTGTCTGAGGTGAGACTTAATTAATGATGTCTTCATGTAATTATCTATTAGTTCCAGGTCATCAAACAGCTGTTATTTATGTCCCCTGTTGTTTCTCAACAATATAGTATTTATATGCTAATTATTACTATATCACTGTGACCCCTCTGATTTATGCAGCCCTCTTATGGAGTAATTGGTTTAGTGATGAACTGATTTGAGTATTTCTGTTTACCTCTTCAGATAACTTATATTGAAACCAGTGCTAAGGATCCTCCAATGAATGTGGACAAAGCCTTTCATGAGCTCGTCCGCGTCATAAGGTAAGGAACTTACTTTACTTACTGTAAAACAGATTTTTTCCCTTTAAAATGAGTGTAACTGTTCCAGGATATCAACAATAGTCTCAATGCATACATTTCCCCTTCTTCCATTGTATTTAGAGGTTAGGCACTGAGTCAGAGTTGGTGTGTTAGGGGAGGGAACTTGCTTTAAGGAGTGGGAAAAGGAAAATAAAAATCCCAGAGCTATTTCCTGTCTTGACACACATGTAATTTCAGAAGAATTTTGTTTGTGTCTAAGCTTTCCAAGTGGTCTCATCCCGTATTAAAGGCTGTCTCTTGTTGCAGGAACCAGTAAGCAACAGGTTGTCTGGTCATAGTGTTATAGGACTCAAGTGCACAGTAGCAGAGGACTGCTGTGTTCACCACTTTATCTGTTAATAGAAAACCAACCACAGAGTAGTGGAGAGTCCTCGTGGTTCCAATGCCAGCTGAGTAACTGACACATGAGGGAACTGCTCTTCTGTCAGAGTGATGAATCAACACTGCCCTCTTGTGGCCAGACTGTAGAAAGCTATATTGAGTCGATGTAAAATCGTCACTGCTCTTTTATAATAGTTTCCCTATAAATACAATTTTATAAGCCAACATGATTACTATGACTGGATTATTATATAAGATTGTTTATTCTAACTGTTTCTACTTTTCTTTTCGTCCCCCTTACACCAACAGACAACAGATCCCGGAGCGAAACCTGAAGAAGAAAAAGAAGATGAAGTGGAGAGCGGAACGTTCCACAGGCGCCCACAGGTTCCACTGTGCCATATTGTGACCTCCCTCGTTCCTTTGAATCGTTCTTAACATTCAAACACCAACACTCACAACCACAAACTGTACCTTTGGATGTCAGGGAACTCCCCAGCAGTGGTTAGCTACTGGAGCACAAAAGGGAGATGGGGGTGAATAGCTGGATGGATCCAGACGGACATGTTGGATGTGTAACGATGGACCAATCCCCCCTCAGCCCTTCATGATGCCTTGGAATGAGTGCTGTCACCTTCTCAATCTACAGCCACCTTTCTGAAGATCTTCTGATTCGGTCCATCCACATTCAACCCAGAAGAACTGTCTCTCAATCAAGTGTCTGTGGCACAAGGCGACAGACTCTGAAATGGAACTACGGATATGAGAATCACCTTGATGTTGGGATTTTTGACTTCTTGATAAAAGGATTGAAAAAGGGAGGAGCCGGTTCAGAAATGGCCTGCTGGTCATCACCCGTCTGTCCTCACACTCTGACGGCTTCTTGGAGAAGAGCACCTGTGTGATCTCTCGATGGGATGTGTTCATGAGAGCATGGTGGGATAAATACGGGAGTGGTGATTTTTTGTCGTGATGGAAATAGATGTTGTGCGGTGTTGTCGATGGGTGAACAGCCAAGTCTGTGAGCATGGCGTGTACCTCGTGGTCATGTGACGCTCCGGGCATGGAGATGTCAGTTAGGAGAGGATGGAAGGAACGTGTCGTAGCAAGTGAAAGAAAACGTGCTGAGGAAATGATTGACAGGTGAATGCTATGGCCATATCCACTTGTTTTTAACACGTGTTTGAATATTCTAATTGTAAAGCAGAGTCTGATCGGTCGTGTGTGGTGTTTAACTTTAAACGTAACAGGGTTTTTTTTATCAAAACTGATGTGTCAGCAGCCATGTTTACACACACACTCGTATGATGGATTATTTTCCCGTACATACAGACAGTATCTAAGTTTACGTCTGGGTTGCACTGGATGCAGGAACAACACGGAACGTCTTGTGTTTCATTTCAGTCACGCCAGAAACCTCATGTAGCAGCCCGGCTGCAGGCGTGCAGCAGACACACACCCAGTGTGGCCCCGGCCTTAGTCGTCATCAGTACTGTGAGAACAACAGACCTGGAAATTACAGTGGGGTCCAAACGTCTTGAGACCACTTTCCCATTCAAGTGAACGGACAGAATGGGAAAAGTTGTCTACACACATATATATATACATATATACTTTCCATGTTTTCTTTTTCTATCTAAACGTAGAGACAATTATATTTGTGCTATAAAAATCTAAATATAGGTGGCAATGTAAGTCAATGCTGTTTTACAAATCTCTAGGATTATCATTCATGGCACAGATGAGGTTTAATAATGAGAGCTTCATGTTTCAGAGCTGAAACTGGCTGGAGAAGCTGATTTGCACTGGCCACTAACCAAAATAATGTGATGTCACTTTATTTCAATCTAGGGGCTTTTCAGACGGCACCACTGAATTCAGGACTATGTGTGAGAACTCTCTCAGTAAAGGACGACCCTCCTCCAGATTGTGGATGTAGACTGTAGCCCCGGGACGAACAGGCAGATGTGATGCTCCTGGGGCTCAAAGCCATGTTAACCCAGCTACAGACCATGTATAGTTGTAGGAAAACCACACACAACAAAACATTCAGTGTCTTCATGTTTGTAGTCGTGAGGTGGGTAGGAATGTACCATTTAATAACCTATGAAATGGCTTGTACTGTTAACGCACTAAAGTTTTTCAGTGCACTCTTTTATTTCGTCCGGATGAAAACCGTCTCTTGGAAGGAAGAATATACATTTTTGCACTTTTAATACAATTTCTGACTTTACTATTGGCATGTTGCTCCTGGTTCAGTCCGCAAGTGAGATGAAAGGCACGGTGAAAAAAAAATTTGAATGTCACAAACGAGCAAATAGGCGCCTGGCGTTGTAGCCCTGTGTGCCTGTGTGTGCCTGTTGCCGTGGCAGTAACGGAGATGAAGTACATGGGAACCATTTGAAGAGTACTCCGTTACGAGTGAAGGAGGCTGAGTGTGAAGAAGCTCACACCTTGAAGGCTGGACAACTTCACCTCAGCATGAAAGTGGAAAAAATCCACCTCAGCAAAAGAGATGGAGGTATCGATCTGCTCCCACTGGGGATGAAGGGACCTTGTAAAGAGAAGGACTGAAAACAATGAAGTACTGAGCTCAGAACAATGAAGCAACACACTCTGGACCATGGGGTATAAAACATAAAAAAAATGTGATTGATGAAAATGTTGCATCATGTATGTTTGATACCTTTTTGTATAATTGATATGAATTATTGATATGATTCTTGCAAAGTGTTTTTTAAACGACTGAATAATTTATTACTGTCTATGTTACCTCAGTGTGTCCCAGACCTGGACAAAAAGAAGACAAAAAAAGAATTGAACACCCCCCCCTCTCTCTGTATTTTCCTTCTTGTTTTTTCTTTGGGACCCCCAGCGGCTGATCGGCCTTTTCCTTCGAGCCACTGTTTGAAAAGACTTGTGATGAAATTAGTCTTGAGCCAGAAAGAAAAAAAAACATAAGGATCTGTGCTCATGTGGTCGGCCTCAGGATGACAACGCAATCGCACAAACACCAAAACAGGGAAAAAGAAAAGTCGATCCTACTTGTAGTTATTTTAAATGTTTTGTTGTTCAGTGGGAAATTCAATTTGTCAGGTTGTTGAGAAATACACAAAGAGTCGGGTGAAATGATTTGTGTGACTAAGTTCAAACTTATAATTTAAAACGAGACTGGTGTTCCTCTTCTCATCTAACTCTCTGAGCTGTTCCCCACACATCACTTTCCCGTTTCAAACAAACGTTCTGATTTGATGCACAGGTTTGTAAATAACCGTTTAACTGACCCTGGATCATATGTGAGCTCAAATTGAGCACTTTTGTTTTGGAGTCATCGAAGAGGCAGCGTGACTTTTTCGAACAGAAACCGATTCTTGACTGATTTGAACTGATTGGAGTCGTGTCTATCCTGGAACTTTGTAAATGGCAACATGAACAAAACAAACAAACAAACAAACAAACACCATTTGGAGTTTCCCACCCGTTGTGTAATGTGTGTCTTTGGAAAAAAGGTCTGTTGTGTTGGAACTGGCTGTGTCAGACTGAGGAGCTAGACGAGGCACAAACAAACTGTGGCCTTTTTCTCTAGCCTCAGGGTTCGACTATATTTCAATAGTATTGTGACTGCATGTTTGCCTCATTCTTTTGTGTGGATACATGACATTAAAATGCAGGGACGCACACGGACTCGTTATCGGAGCCGTGTTCGACAGCCGTGCTGAACATGGCCACGTGGAGGGCCGACCTGCTTGTTCAGCAGAAGCTCCCCCTCATTAATCTCCGGCGCTGTCAAGCTCCACTGAGCTCGACACTGTGAGAGTGCTGAAAGCTCCATTTTGCCTCATTGATCCCAGCCCCTCGGGGGGGGAGGTGAGCGGAGGCCGAGGCTCCGAGAGCAGCTCCTGCATCTGTGCTGGTGGATTTTACATTCACGCTTCTTTCACAGTGAAGTGCTGAGCAGGAGACGAGGATCAAGAGCCTCGGGGTGTGTGTCACTGAGAAGATGGATCTGGTATCCTGTCAAAAGAAAGTACTTGACTAACATTAAAGTTATGTATTTCAAACTAGATATTTAATTTTATAGCTTGTAAGATTCAGGTCCAGGGATTAAAGGGAGATAATATGAAATTTGCAGAAAACACTTGTTTAGGGTAATTCGTATTGCATGGTTGTTGTAAATGTGAAAGTTGAAGCAGCTCTTAGATCAAACCATCACTGAATCAGAAAGATTACCTGAATATATAATGAGGGATATGCAGCATCACTGAGGAGCAGCAGAGAGACAGATGAAATAAACTTTAACTTTCTTATCACAAACAGGATGTAAACATGAATCAGTCACATGTTTGTACCTCCAGGGACCCCCTCATGTATGACCTTTGGAATAATGATGACACAGATAGTGTCTATGCCTTGATTCTGTGCCATCTATCGGTGCAATTGGAGGTTGTTACCACTAGGTGTCAGCACGTTATAGATTAAATGTCCTCTCTCTTTACTGGGGCGACCAAAGCAGCAAATAAGATCCACATGCGTATTCTATAATGATGATATCATTTATATTGCTACTTTCCATCTCGCAAACAAACCTTAGAGATAATCAGTTATTTAATTACTTCCTTTACTCCATCACAGTGGGTAAATACATATATATTTTTTTAAACATGAAGGGTGATGATTGGCAGGCAGAATGTTTTTCTTTTTTATGTCGTAGTCATTAGAATAACAATCAAAATCCCATTTGTGATAACAATGTTTTCACAATCCAAAGTAGTTCCTCAAGTTTTCTGCCAAAACAAAATTATTAAGATGATGTTTATTTATCAGAACTGATGACTGAACCGGGGCAGAGACATTTTCAACCTCTAATTGTCACGTATAGTCTCAGCTCCAGTGTTTCTATCTCAGTGCATAGTCACTGCTGTAATAATCTGACCTGATGATTCCATAGTTTCACCTCGTACTTAGTAAGTGAGAGTCAACGAGGAAAGATGATCTTGAGATGAACACAGGAGCTGTCTGTTTATAACTGGTAGGCATCATTCATCCAGCAGGGTGCAGTGTTGTGTCCAAATGGATTCTCCCAGTCTGCCGCTCCCTGAAACAACCCTCAGGTCAGCAACTCCAAAAATAAAAACTGATAACAACTATTACTTTTACATTTTAGGAGGAAATAACACATGAACGCTGAGGAATAGTTTCGATTTTATTTTATTCGTATAACATCAAATCATGACAAACATCATCTCAAGGCTCTTTGCACAACAAGGTCAAGACCTTCCAATATTATAGAGAAACACAATAAGTCCTACGCAAAGAAAAATTCTGTTTAACAGAAAGAAAACTCTAAGGGAACCAGACGTCATAGAGAGAGAAAGAAAGAGAGTGAGGGAGAGAGAGAGAGAGAGAGAGAGAGAGAGAGAGAGAGAGAGAGAGAGAGAGAGAGAGAGAGAGAGAGACAAACAAAAACTAAGGAACAGAAAAAGACGTCATAATGTGATTAAATGCTGTGGAGTTTAACTCTTGTTGGAGGCTGAAGCTTTTATATCTGCTTGTCCACACGGTTCCAGCGTCACTCGTCCTTGTTCCTTTACTTAAAAGTAAGAGTTTCACTTCACTCTCCGTCTCTTTCTGGATCGACCTCGTGATGCAAGCTGCCTGTTTCCATGGCCTTGAAAACGCCGGCTCCTACATTTTCTTCGTATCTGTCTTTGTTGCACTTTGATTGCTCTGCTGAGAAGGTCCTCAGCTCGGCCCTGGAGGAGCAGTCGGGGCGTCAGCGTCTCAGGGGGTACAGCGGGTCGTCCACTAACCAGAAGGTCGGAGTATTGATCCCTTGCTCCTTCTTCTGCATCGCAAAGTGTCTCCCTGGGCAGGAAGCTGAATCCCACAATTTGGCCGTCACAGTCGGGCCGACAGCCTGTGAGTGGTGTTTCATAGAGAAAGAGCTGCAAATAGAGACGTGTGTGAATGGATGAATGGGCTTAAAGGGTGTTGAGTGTTCAATAAGAGTGGGAAAGCACTTTATCAATACAGTACCCTTTACCTTATACCTACCCCCTGCTGCTGTTCTTTTTGCAGGTAACTTGACGTCTTCCGCTCGTCACTGTGACATTTGAAGGAGCCGATGGCCGGAGGAGAGTCGTTTTCACCCTCTGCTGTTTCTGGGGCTTTGTCGTCTTTCCGGTCTGCAGCTTATCTTTGTTCTAGTGAACCGATTTCTTTCAATTTCAAACATGGACATAACTTGATCCTATCTGTATCCAACTGTAAGGAAAGACCGAGGAGCAGCAGGTTTACCGGCCACTGATTTATCTGCAGTTTTCCCATATTTCAATATTTGAAATGCTCACATGAGGATGATACACTTCACCTCTCGTCCATGAGGCCTCTTCAGTGAGCTGCCTCTTCAGAGCTGAAGAGGAGAAACAAGTATCTACATCCATGTCCCCTTGACCTCAAATCAATATTTCTCGGAAACTAGAAGCAGTGTTTTTGATTATTCAGCAGGTCTCATTAGGACCAAAGCAGTGATTCATCCCAGATGCAAACCCTGTTGTGCTGTGGACATCTTGATACACCACAGAAAGACTCATTCAAATCAAAAATACAAACGTCCAGGAAAACGCTTGTGACAACAGCTGCCTACTATCTCAGAAAGCATTATCAAGAAAGTGTATTTTCTTATGTGTATTTTGACTCAGTTATTTCCATTAAAGACGAATGTCCACACCAACGCAGCAGGAGATTCTTTCCTCAGATGCTTTCACAACAAATCAGGAAATCTCAGGACACGACCTATGAATTCCTCTGTGAACATCTTCTTCGGTGTCTTAGAGCCACTTTTTCTTTCTGAGATTATTTGCTTGTTTTGTTTTCCTTTCATTCGTTTCTGCCTGAATGTTAGAAAGAGATTCTCCAGGCTACGTTCTCACGTGGACAATATCCGGAGTGTGTGACTCAGACGTGTAATGTCAAGAGATTATCAATAGTTCAATGCATATTCCTGTACTGTACTGTAGTTAGCCACAAGGGGGTGATCAAGATCGTTTGGTTTCACTTTTTGAGAGCAAACGTGTTGTACATCTTCTTCTTGTCTGTTTGGTTTATTGGCCAACATACATTAGCGCCATCTACTGTATCTCTTACGTGTGGAAATGTTTGAAATAAGACTTGTTCCAGGTGATCATCCAACCAATGATTAGAATGAGGTGTTGTTTGGAAGGTGAGGAATTCTGAACAGGTGTTAATTCTCCTCCGAGCTGAAACAGAAGTGTTGGTTTCCTGGCGTCTCACACACTGACAGAAAAATAATTAGAACACTGGTTTACAATAAGCCTCAGTCACACAACTGCGATAACAAACACGCCAGGCCACCGACACGTTCATTTATATCTTTGGAAAACAACCTCCATGCTGGGAGGCGAGCGAGCACTCTGCCTCAATCAGCTCCTCTCATCTCAGCCACTCAGGAGTGGAAGCAGCAGAGTGTCTGTCGGGCTCTGAACGCCAATTTACTCAGATGCAAAACAACGCTGCGTTCGCTCAGGAGCTTGTCGGTAACACTTACACCTTCCTCATCACGCTTTATTTAAAACAAATCCAGGCAGCTACCTTAAAGCTGTTCAGCTCTGCCATTTAATGTACTGCACTAGTTTGCATTGGGGTTAAAGGATCTTTGTCTCCCAGCAGACTTTGTTTGCATACATATGTATTTTTCTTTATTAGAGTTTTAAAAAATCACTTGCCATATAACCAGTAATAAAAAGGCAATGAAGCAGCATCCACTTCCATCCCAGACATGGAATCTCAGTGATGCCTTAACCAGACACAGCGTTTACCGGCTAATTCCACATTCTGTCTGTTGTCTGTCTGTGGATCACAATCTTGACATGTGTATTCTTAATTCCTCAGAGAAGTGCGGTGTCACATTCTGTGTGAATAAACATGACACATATATTCGATGGGGTCAAGTGGGTGCAGAACTCCGTCACGGCAGCAACGTCCATACGATCACTTAGCAATTTGTCTTCAAAGTAAAAGCACAGCATGCACTTAATGAAATCAATTCAGGAACTCATTCAAACTTATATAAAAGCCACACATGCAGAAAGTAATAAAGCAGTTTATTATTTTATGGAAAACATTGCAGATGAGTTGATAAAGTTGATGAACTTCACTCATGCAGGTGTACAGTATATACCAGTATATTTAACCGGTTCAACACAATGAGAGGAACGGCAGCGCCCGATAGACAAAGCTCATTATAACCATCACAGTCCAGGTGAGAGAGAAAGAGAGAAAGAGAAGATTAATGGTCTCTCTCACTGGAACATAAATGAAAAGGTCCTGTGAAGTTTTCCTGTTTGCTCGTACAATGTGAGAGTGCCTCAATTTTGAAATGGCTGGATTCTTCTGGACTCTATGATAAAGTGTTGACAGCTCTGCCTCACTTTGTGCACCCGGAGAGCCACTCTGCCGCCGAGAGAGCGTCTCTGAAGATAACCTGTAATTTGCTGGTGAAAAGAAGGCCAGCGGCGATTCAGGCTCTGGTCTCAGCTAAAGGAGCTTTACAGGGGCCGTCACACACAGGCACTCGTATAAAGCTTTCTCTCCACTTCAGGTTTCTTCAGGGGAAGATACATTGAACCCACCAGGGCCATCGCTCCGGCTCTGTGTGGAGACCTTTGTGGGAAAACACAAGGGGGTGACCTATTCCACTAATTGTGCATAGAGAAATAAAGATGAGTGCTTCGGTGTAAAATCACACGTTAATCACAGACTATTCAAAGAGTTTTTTTCGTGTTACAATTCACAGGCTCTCAGGATCTTTTTCTATTCCTGCAAAACTGCATTGAGAGTGTTTTTCCACTCTACTCATGACTGTGAGGTTGGAAACGGTTTATTCTACATGTTATTTACATGCTCAGGTACATTGATGCTGTGCACAGTGGTGTGCATGTGCTGGCATGGGCACTAAATGCATGAGCCTGTCAGTTAGTCACCAGGCAGGCCCTGTGCCCTGCTGGATGGAGGCTTTGGGGTTTTTGGAACAATAATAAGAAATAAATTAAATTCACAATGTTCGTTTGAAAAAAGAAGGTGAAATCTGAAGCATGATGACATTGTGTGCTAATATGTGACGGGCACTTTACTCTCATGTCTCCTGAACCCAGACGATACGTGAGACACTGTGACCAAAAGAAATGTATTGACAGGTTTGATCTCACAGATCTGAACGCTGCCACTGACAACATCTGCTGCTTAATGTGGTTAACGGTCGACAAGAATAAACCCAGAGACAGAGACTTCTTTTGAAAATAGAGCTTTGATGAACAACACCTGTTCATTACGTGACTGTAACTTGTGTATCTGTCTGTCTTCACTTTCGTAGTTTTGAACAGGAAGCCTCTTAACATCTCACCCTCTGTTTTCAGCTTAATGAATCTTTGCTAACAAAGTCAACATGAATTAAAAAAAAGGGTTAAAGACTTTACTTAGTAAATGTACAGATATGAAGTGTTCTGTATGTGTATAAAATGTTATATGTATTATTTCATTATGCTAACTGACCACATGCAGACTACCTGTCTCGCTGTCATCTGGGATTGGCCGGGGTCTTTCTGGGTGGAGTTTGTGTGTTCGTTTTTTGTGGTGTGAAAAAAACACAAATTTGTACAATTTGGATGAAACAAACGTGTGAAAACATCACTTGGATTATTTCATATTCATTTCTGCCTATATATCCCTTTCACCTAAAACGTACACTCTGCACATTGTACGTTTCTACATTTGAAAAACAGCTGTTGGCAGTTCTAGTGTTAGAATAGAATAATTTGCCTGTAAATAAATCAATCAAACATTTGTAATATATAAAGAGATAAATGTGAAAATAAACAAATATAATTGGATTGGTTAATTGTTTCTCTTTACACTTTAAATGATTATTCAAATCTTGACATCATCAATTTTTTTTTGTGATTTATGTTCTGGCAGTCCTATGCTTCCATAGCTCCGCCCTTGAAGCGCGAGGGGGTGTGAGCTCGTGGGCCAGTCGGAGACTCTCTGTCATGGAAAGTACCAGGTTTGTCCTGAAACTCTCTGGATTTGTTCCTCGTGGATCGTTGAATAATAGAAACTTGTCTAACGGACTTTTGACGGATTCATGGTTTTCATCGCGTGGACGAGGAGCTCGTTCTTCTTCGTCTCTGCGCGCAGACTGTGACTGTGCCCGCGCGCTGGAGGCACAGATGCGCCCGGAGATGTGACGCGGCTCATTCCGGACAAACCTTTATCCCGAGAGGAGACTGTGGACGCGAGAGTCTGTGATGATGGAGTCCGCAGCTCCATCCGCCTCCTCTGCGCTGGCCTCAGATCAGCTCCGGAGCACAACTTGCACGCAAACTTTATAATGATGTGAAGCTCTGGCACAGGGACGCGCCGACCGCTGCGCACAGGAACTATGACCTGGATCTCGTGGATGTTGCTCGTCAACTTTTTCTTTTGCTGGGCTGCGGTTGACGCGCAGGTGAGAAGACATTATTATTAGAACAAACTGTTTTGACGCGACAGATCAGTCACTATCTTGTGCGTAATAATTTCCTCAGGAGCCAGTTAGAGAAGCTTAGTGGCAGCATATTGGGATGTGAAGAAAATCCCATTAGCCTGATATAATGTAAAATGTTTGGCATATGAGCATTACACGCAGCATTGCTATAGAGAGTTTATATTTATGTGTGTTACAGCATATTTGTCCTTATTGTGATGGAAGTTCTCTGGAAGCTGGTGAAAGGAGAACTCAGGCAGCAACTGATGTCTCAAGCAGAAGAGTTTAATGTGAACTTAATGCATCAAGGAGACCAGAAGGTTGAGCAGTATACATCTGCAAACTGCAAGAGTAACATGAGCCCCACAAGTCTGAAGATGTCTCCCACAGCATCCCAGTAAATCTTCCTCACCTGCATCACCCATTCAACGTAGGGACTAAAATGCACTGCTGGTTGGTCCTTCATCTATACCCTGACCTTGGAGAGAAGGGAGTGTATGTGGAATTAGACCCAACTGTCTTAATGGTGAACAGAAGTAATATACATAATATATAGTGGTATATACAGTAATGTGTGAGGGTGGTAACTTATCATCTGTGAAAAGTTAAACACAAGAAGTCATTTCTGAACCTGTTGATATTTGACTCACGCTGTGTTTCAGTCCACGGCAGAAAGCTGAGCTGTGAGGAGTCAGAGTCCAGGGTCCAGGGTCATGTGTCCTCTGTGCGTGTTGATGTGTCCTTCAACTTTAATTAGCAAACAGGAAGCGATCCTCTTTCATCAGCACCATGGACAGCTCCTTGCATCAACAACCCCCCCAGAAAAATAAGGAATGACAGAAGAAAGGAAAACAGAAAAGTGCAAGGACACAGCTGTCATAACACTGCATGTAGCTGAATGACAGGAAGAACGACAAATAATAGAACGAACTGTATTTTGGAAAGAAGGTCTGTCCCCACCTTTGACATATACTTCCTACTTAATTCAAATTTATGTTGCTCGCCCTATATGAATCGTCAAAGGCTGTTTTCTGATGTCGGTGGTGAATCAGGCTTCTGGCTGATTCTCAGACAGAAATGCACTTTGGCTGGAACTCTACTCATGATTTGTTTTTCACCAAAACTAGCCAGTGTAGAGTGGGGAAGGTTGTTGTACTGGAGTGGTGTACTGAGTGGTCATCAAGACTAAAGTGCACAATAATAAAGACCATTTAGTATCTACACTCAAATTCACCCCTACGTTTGGTTTACAGTCTCTAATAAATCCTACCCCAGTACAGATGTGTTTGGACTGTGGGAGGAAGTGGGAGAACCCGGGGGGAACCAAGGGGGAACCCGGGGGAACCCTCGCAGACCCGGGGAGAACCCACACAGACACTGGGAGAACACTTTCTTGCAGTGAGAGGAAAGAAGAATAACCAACGCACCACTGTGTATAGTTATTCACATTTCTTGCAAGGACCCAAGGACACATTTAATATCAGCTATATTCGAATGGGTGGATGTTGGTTCACTTCCTGAATCCTGCAGTCAGACTCCACTAACACTTTTCCTCTCCTGGCTAAGATGGTGTTTTATTAATTTGATTAAAAATGTGACTCAGACTTGTGAGTAATGCTGCTGCGTGTGTGAAGCAAAGTGTGTGAAGCTGACAGTTCGAGCTCAGAGTGTGTGTTCTCAGGAACTCAGCAAAATAAGCATCTGTGTGGTGAAACTTTTTGAAACTAGCAGATTGTGCAGTTGAAGGTGAGGTGACCGAGCTGGCAGCTTCCCTCGAGCCCTCGATGAGCAGTGCTGTGTTACACCACAGAAAAATCCTTCTTTTGAGAGTTCTCTTTAATACACTGCTCTCAAGCCTGCTGCTATTCAGCTTTTATCATTAGACAACAACTACCAGCTGCTCTGTGCAACCCTCCCTCATGACACCATCTCTGTTGACTGCAACTCCTGGCTGAATGCTCTGAGCACTTACAGGCTATTTTATAAAGTAATTTTCTACATGTTTACCAGATTTTCTGATTATATGACATCTTTGAAATGATATAATGCATTGGCCTAATTCAGGCTTGTTATTGTTTGTCTATGAATACATAGTATAATTATCAGGGAAGGAGAAGAAAAGATGTGCCTTTATTTGATGCACAGTCTTTTTTTAAGGTTTTAAAATGTGTTTTTTCAAGGCCAATGAGTTTGTCTTGAAGAAATATCGTTTCACCGTTAATATCCTAAAATCATACTCCGCTCACTCTGGTTAACCTGTCTGCATTTTGCAGGAGGAAAAAGTTGTTACGGGCATCAAATAAAATTTAACTGAATGTATTATTAAAGGTTCAGTGTGTAGAATTTAGAGACATCTAGTGGAGAAGTTGCATGTTGCAGCTGGACACCCCCCACCTCATCCTCCCTTTCCACACATGAAAGAGAACCTGTGGATCTTTCAGTTGTCATAAAAACTCAAAAGGTGTTTAGTTTGTCCAGTCTGGGCTACTGTAAACAAAACATGGCAGCCTCCGTAGAGAAGACTCCCAATGTAAATATAAAGTATTTAAATATAAAGGTTCCCATTCCAGGGTAAAGAAAACAACAACTCATACAATTAAGATGAATCCCACATGTGAACACATCACTAGGATTATGTTATATTCAATATCTGCCAAAAGATCTCTTTCACCAACGCACTGAACCTTTAATGATTTACAGGTAAAGGTGGTGCTGGGGCCAACCTGTCTGAAATTCCATTCAGGGGCATCTGTGTCGAAACTATGATGGATAGATGATAGAAGTGATTTGTCTCCATACATTGACTTTCTAAACCAATCGATGGCCTGACTGGTTTGGGATCAGGTATCAGGACCAATCAGTTTCAAGCTCTTGGATTCCAGAAATGCTGTGTTAGAAAAATGAAATCTTTATCCTGTAAAGACATTTGACTGATTTATCTCCAATGAGATAGTCTTTCAGTGATGGAAATGTAAGGTTATTGAATTGCTCCTGAAAACAGATGCACGTCCCTCGTCGTCTGTGACCACACACAGACGAACGTGAAGAACCAGTGGCTTGTCTTTAACCTCTTTAATTAAAACATTTAAAGCTCACTTCTCTTCCCCTCTCTCCTTATCACTAAGCCTGTCTCATAAAGATTATATTATGTTGCTTAGTACCTAAAGGATGAAATGCAGCTGCAGAGATGATGATGTTCACCAGCGGCTTCTTTTCACAGCTGATTAGGTGCTCCGTTCTGGTGCTGATGGTGGGGGTGGGTGGTGGGTGTAGAGCTCATACAGAACTTAGGTCCTGGGGTGTGTGTAATGTGCCTCATGCGTGGTTTAATTAAGGCTTAAACACTGTCAGGGGGGATGGTGGTTACATGAAGTGTTATTTATGGTTATGAATACTGAGGTAGTGAGCTCATCCCGTCAAAAACAACTTGCTCAGTAATTAACAGAGATGGGAAGCGTTGCCAAACCCAAACGTTGTGAGTTAGTGGAACCGAGCAATTAAAACATCTTGTGAAGACGAGGAAAAGTCTCCAACTGGGTTCCAGTCATCATGACAGTTAGTGAACTCTCCTGAGAAACGTCCCAACTCTTCACAAACCATCTTCTTCCACTTTTATCCGTCTGCATCTCACTGACACTCAGTCCGGCTGATTGCTTTGCCTAATAGTCTCTCAAAATTCTCTGTTTATCTGAACGAACCGACTGGGTATGAAAAATAAATGGTTACTCTCCTTGACAGGCAGACAGGTTGTCTCATAAACACAGACAGGAGGTATGGCTGCATCGAGCAATGAGTGAAAATAATTTTAATTTTGGAGCTGGAGTCGGAAAAAAAACCAAAGAACCCAGAGGCAGGCGAAGGTTTAAATCTAATTCTAACAACGAATACAAAATATCTGCTAAAACGAAGCAAAGATAAGGACAGAAACTGAGTTCCCACAGCTGCTTTGAAGGAGCGCGAGGCAGGCAGGGGTTTGAATTGGCTGCGGATTCGAGCCGAGCCGACAGATGAACCATCAGGCTGCTGGACGTGGCAGAGGCCTGGAGCTGGAGCAACATGCAAACAGGAAGTTCCACTGGGAAACTATAAACACCGAGAGCTGGCAGAGCTGGACGTGAGCAAACTGTGAGATCGAACCGTCTGATGAACACTGAAGGGAGGGAGCAGAGCTGAGGAGCTGCAGTCAGGTGAGAGGTCGGACAGGTAATAGTGTGCAGGAGGAGGATGGTGGTGGTGGTGGTGGTGGTGGTGGTGGTGTGACCAGTGACAGGCACCCACCCACACACACACATCAATACAATAGGAATGGGACTTGAGATAAAATTCCGGATAAAGGATAAAGTGATCAGAGAACCAAAGACGAAACCCATGAATGTGAAGTATCTACATTTGTATTATGAGAATGACACGGTTGCTTTTAATGAGGCTGTTAAAAAGTTAAATAAAAGCTTTCGCAAAGTAGGACTTCAAAGTGAATGAAAGGACAGATGAGCCGAGGAGGATTGTGTGATTAGTGGAACAAAAGATAATCACCTTAATTCAAAACTTCACACTTGGATGGATGACGGAAACTGATTGTTTACTCCCCAACCCCACGCTCCTCCAAATATGGTTCATCCTAGTTTCAATACACCAGTCGAGCAGATCCCAAACCAGTGGTTTCCCGACCTGACTTTTACGTTGTCTTAAATATTTAAAAAAGGTTTAATTTCATTTAAGCACATTTTTGACTAAGACAAGTTCAGTTATGTTTTTTCTAGCAGAGGTTATTTTCTATACATATGTAGTTATATATTATATAGGTTATCGGCAGGGAAGAGTTTATTATATTGGTTTTCCTCTTTGAGAGAAAGCTGGGTTTCTGTTGCTTTGTGAGAATAAGGTCAAGAACACAATTGACATCATCTTCCCGATGGGGGGGTAAATGTGTTGGATCAGAGTGTCTTCACATTAAAAAAACAACAATGGAGCTTCAGGGATAAGTAGAGTCAGAGCTAAGTGTGCCGACTATCAGAGTCTTTTTTTAGATGAACTTCAGTCTTTCAAAGGGTCGTTTCTCTTTACAGGAACAATGTGGAAAACTCTTACCGTTTTCTTGTAAGGAACATTGAATACACTTTACCTCTTTGCAGCTCGGTCTTTAAAGCTGCCAAAGAATGGCAAAACATACAAACCTGAAAGAAGAGAAGACTAGAAAATAGAGAAAAAATGCAGAGAGAAAATAAAATGAAAAGAGAACATCGAAAAAGTAGAAAAATAAAAAAAATAATTGATTAATGAGAACAAACGGAAGCAACAACTGAATGAGACACGAAAATGACGAAGAAAAAAAAAAGAAAATACGATAATAGAGAGACAAAAAACAGTAAAAGAACAGATAAACAATGAAGAAACGAGAAAATCAAATAGGAAAAGAAAAAATAAAAATTGAAACAGTATAAAAAAGAAACAGTAAAGACGAAAAAAAAAAAGACTGAAAGAAGAAAAGAAGAAAAACACAATATTACTATAAGAACATTATTAGAGCCCCTCACCACCTTCCCTCCCCCCCATACCCCCCCCTGCCCCGTCCGCCCCCCACTCTCCCGACCCCCTTCTTCATCTTCACACCACTAATTCCTTCTCACCTCCCCCTCCCCCAACCCCTCCCCCCCCGACCAACCCCCCCTCAACCTTCATACCCTTCCTATCAACTCCCCGAATCTCTCGTGCCGCCTAAACTCCCTCCGCCCTCTCACCGCCCTCCCTTCACATCTCGATCACCCTCCATCTCCCACCGCCAGCCCTCCCTCACCCCCCTCTCCCTCCCCTCCCTTCCTCCCCCTCCCCCTCCCTACCCATCCATCTAATCCTCATCCTTTCCATCAACGCCCCACTCCACCCCGTCTCACAGTCATCTCCCTTCCTCCCCCCCCGGACTCCAACCCAATCTCCTCCCTCCCCTCTCTCCGCTCTACTTCCCGTCCACTCTAATCTCCCCCCCTACCTGCCCCATCACCCTTCTCTCTGTTCACTACTCCCCTCTTTTCCACTCTCCTACACTCTCCAACGCGCCTCGCACCCAAGCCGCCCCCTCCCAGTTACTCGCATCTCCCCCAAACCACCAACCCCCCATCTTCCAACCCATCCTCCGGATCTCCCCCAACTTCCCACTAACTCCCCCACATCCTCCCTCGACTTCCCCGGCCCACGTCCCTCCTCCTCCATACTCTCGTCAACCCCATCCCCCTCGACCCCTCCCCTACTCACCCATCCCATCCCTTCCATCCACCCCTCGCGATGCTCGCCACTATCCTCCTATCAGAGCCCCGTCACTCCCTCCATCCCGTCTCCCACCCAACCACATTCCCCTCTCTCCACTCCCCCCCCACCTATACCCGTCGGGTCTTCCCCTCTCCTCTCCTATTCTCCTCCTTCCGTCCTCTCCCTCTCTGCCCCCCTCCGCCCAGTCCCCTCCTCAATCCTCTCCTTCCCTCTACCATCCTCCGTCTAAGTGTCCACACCATTCCCGACCCCTCACCCTTAGGCCAGCTCGCGGTTCTCACGCTCTCCACTCACGCTCCCAACACACCTCGCACTCCATCTCTGCACACGCTCGTACTTATCGCCCCGTCTCTCCCACGCACCCTTCTCACCTCTCTCTATCCCTCGCCCTCCCAGCTCAACTCAAACACCCTCCCAACTTCTCGCTCTCCTTCAGGCTACTCTCGCCCGCGTCTCCATCACAAGTCCCCCCCCATCTCCTACACTTTTTTAAGCGAGACACTCCCCTCTCCCCTCCATCTCCTCGTTCCCTCCCCTCCTCCAACCCCCCCGCCCTCCCATTCTCCCCCAAATAAGCTCTCTCTCCTCCGCTCTGCCTCCTCCATAGCCCCCGTCTCCTCGTCCTCCGCCCGCTTACCCCCCCTCCCCATCCGTCCATCTCTCCCAAATCACCCTTTCCTCCCCACTCCTATCTCACCCCACCCCCCCATCCAGCCACTACAGCCCCCTTCCCTACTCTCACCCCTCTCCTCACCCCTCCACCTCTGAACGGCATTTGCCTCACGTCTCGCTCCCAAACCGCTGGCCCCTCAAGCTCGTCCTCTCCTCTTTCCATTCCTCCCTTCAATCCCCCCCACACCTTCACAACACTTCACCAAATTCACCTTCGTACACCCTTCCCCCTCCCCAACTCTCCGACCAGCCCCACTTACTCAATCGCCCTCCACGAACTCCCAACACTGCTACCTCCTCTCCCCCCTCCTTCCTAATCATCCTCCAGCCCTCTCATCCACTCCCTCGTCCCCCCCCCCCCACCCCCCTGCCCAATCTCCCCCCAAAACGCACCACTCAATCCTTCCCCTCACAAGCGCACGAGCATCACTCCTCTCAGTCTCACCCCGCACCCGGCTCACCGATCTCGCGTCTGTCTCCACATCGCATTCCTCACTCCCCCCCCCCACCACTCTCCTGCGTTCCTAGTCTCACGCACTCACCTCCCCCCACTCCGCACTCAATCTACTCTCCAGTCATCCAATCTCCACCCCCCCTCCTCCATCCCTCCCCTCCTCCCGCATTCGCACTGCTCGCGCTCTCTCGTACTCCCTTCCTCCATCCCTCTCTCTCTATCCTCTCAACCTCGCCAAAGCTTTGCCCAGCTTGCGCCTCATCTCTTCCCCGACGTCCTCCCCTCCCCCCTGTCCTCCACCAACCGATGTCTCTAGCCACCCCATTCCCCGCTTCACCCTCCATCACTATCGTCTCCCGGATACGACTCTCCTCACCTCGATCAAAACGCCCGTCCACCATCGACCTGCAAACCCACGAGTCCACCCCCTCATCCCCAACAATTCATCCATCTCGCCCTCGCTTCACCTACACTTCCCATCTCACCCCAATGCCCCGTGCCGCTCCTCATCCCAGTCAGCCAGATAACGGTCGCTTTCATAAACAGTCCAGCTCTCCCCAACAACACCTCCCCTCTGTTCGGCTCACCTCACATCCTTCCTCTCTCCCCCTCCTCCCTCGATCCCGCTCCCTAATCACTCCCTCGCGCCCCCCCATACCTCTTCCACCCGCTCCTCACCACACCCAAGCTCTCCGCCCCATCCATCCCCACCTAACTCTCCACACTTCCCCCTCCGCACCTCACTCATCATCCTCAAGTCCCCCCTCCAACCTCCCCCTATCACTCACTCATCCCTCCCCTTACATCCTACTCTCCGCTCTCCCAATGCCGGGGAATCCCACCCCCCCCACAAGATGGCTGTAATATTAACTCACCCCGAT